>JALIZH010024253.1:0-106182 GCA_030522465.1 Rhipicephalus appendiculatus
TGAAGACAGTTGATCAGATTGCTGAGCCCATTCCGCCAAAACACGAAAAATGCCTTTTCAAGTCGGTGACGTCACGTGCAAAGATTTTGGACGCGAAATATAAAATTCAGAATTCGACTCGATTTGACCACTATTGTTAAACATTTGATGGGGCGAAATTAACGGCACTTTAGTTCTCGGTGTACAAATTATCAATCTAAGCCGATTCATTGGCTCACTTCAATGTTTCTTTAATCAACGGATCTAACACAAAGTTTAGTCCTGTGCTTCGTGTACTTCTGTACTCTGACGCAGTTTTAGCGAAAACGGGGACCAATTGCATGTACTATGCGAGGGATCTCAGCCGGCTTTCTTAGGCTAGGGAGCAGGCCGTGAAGGTTACACTATTATAGCTTTCCGATTTTGTAATGTAGTCAAAAAGAACTTCACGACCAAAGTTGTCATCCTTTGTCTTTTTTTTCCCCCAGAGTTGGCATCTCAGTTTTCTGCCCGTATGTTATAGCACGATTTCGATATATGCCACGCCACGAGTGTGAGGGTACTAGCAGTTCCTCTGGCTGCACACTAACCACACATTCGGACAGCAAGTGAAGTAATGCTCAGTAATGCTTAGCAAGCCAAACTCGTCCTCATCTTGCAAGAATAGTTGGAATATGAAGCGATAGATGCAGAGAGAATAGCTATGAGTCAACTCGTTCAACGTTTCCCTTTTAGGTGCGGAGCTCTTTAGGGTACCCATGCTCTCACATCATGTCGTCGCGTGGCTTTGCGCTAAAAGTACCGATATAGGAACCATCCGGCGCGCACCAAAGAAATAATAAATAATCGAAAATGCCTTATGCTTTCCGGCTTCGCAGATGTAACTCGTATCCCACCGGTACGAAAGCGAGTTCCTTGAACACAAGCCCATGCGTTCTCGATGTGAACTGAACTGAACTGAAACATAGGCTTCCAAAGCAACGTAGAGCGGCGCCACTGCTCTTCTCGTAACTGGGATTATCCACTGCCGCCCCCGTTTCCGCGAAGGCGCAAAGCTGTTACATTGCATCTGCGGTGCGCCACAATGTAACTATTGCTGACTAACAGTACTCCGGGCCGAATGAGGAGCGCTTGCGCGCACGTCTCTTTCCTGCGGCCGCTGCCAAGTCTGGCGACAAACCACCTTCGCCGGCAGCGTCTATCCCCAGTAAAGCAGCTCAGCCGCGCGCGCGTCGCGCCCAAACATCAACTTGTGTTCCATATACGAATGCATTAAACCGACGATGCAAAAGAAAATATTTGGACGCTGGCGCTAGAGGTCAAGTCAAAACCAAAATAGGTCGAGAGAGGGCGACAGTGCATCCCAAATGAAGGTTCCCTTTCCCACCATGGACGCCGAGTAGACTGCACGTTTGGAACGCCAGTGCTTGCTTGCCCATGAACGCCTGCGTTGCCGAAGCGCCAGTTCGTCTGTCCGAGCCAGCAAAACAATGGCGAAATGCCAGCGGCGGGAGTAAAACCGTAAAACGCAGATCTACGGAAGGCAGGAGCGGAAGCGAACCACCAGCGATTTTAAGGTAAATTCGGACGACTCCGTGGACGACTCAGACGAAAGCAGAGCGCTAATAAAGACAGGCGAACCCGCCGCTTTGACTAAGGAAAACGCAAGCCAAGAGCCAACAGAGGAAGGCGAATCCTCAGCTCTGCTCTGATATTTCTACAGTTTTTATGGTGTGCAAGTGGCGCGATTTTTATATGCGTGTAATCTGTACCTGCCCATGAGGTACTGCGCAAATTGTAGTCATTTTATCAGCCCCGCAGCGTGAAAAATAAAAAGTCACAGTTTCACAGCAAGGGTGAAGCAGTGAATGCGATAGCAACAAATTCTAATGTTAATCGAAGAGAGGCTGGCAGCTAACTTTTTTGGATCCGATCTCACGCAACTCTACAAAATGCCGGTTTAAGAGCATACGGCCGCTCCAGAGACTGTTCGCACAATGTCCTCGCGTTGAGAGCGGATCACGTAGGAGCCAGCAGCCCGCTCTCGGGTGCTGAGATTGCGAGATAACGCCTGCGCCAGCGACGACCGCGCTCGTAAAACCAAAGGTCGCAGTGGCTGCATGAGGGACACCCCCCCCCCCCCCTCCCTCGCGTCTTTCCGCGCTTGTTAAAGACGCGCGGGGCGTTTCCTCTTCTTGAGCGTTCCCCGGCTCGTCGAACAGGCAGGGGAATCTTATCGCATACGCCTCGGAGCGACGGAGATGGGCCGGCTCTTCAGGGGCGTTTGTCGCCCCCGATCCCGCACGGTTACGCGCGGGTATTTAACTTATATGTATAGAAATATACATATACGGGACATGACGGCAAAAATCAGCCGAGAGTGTCCATATAATTGCTATCGCAATAAAAAATGCAAAGAGCAGCCTAAAAAATAAAAAAAACCGTTAGTATACTGTACCAAAACAACGAAAATGTTGTACGCATACGGTCATTTACTTTATATGAACAGTGAATGGAAACAATCTGCACTAATCATTTATAGCATGCAGAGTTGTCGTTTAAGCTGAATAAATGTAGAAATTTTCTGAAAAGATCTGCCAGTGTTTGTTGTGACTGTGGCACTATAAATCAATTGGCACATATATATTTATATTGAATAAATCACTAAGCATAGTTTTCTCCATGAGGAACACACGTTGCGAGTACTTCTTACAATCTGAGTAGTCTTCGTACGATGATTCATCCCCGTCTTGTGTGTCTGTAATGAACGTAACAAAAGCAATATTTGTGATTGTAAGAAGAGGATGAAGCGAGTGCTAAGAAAATATTTGTGTGAAGAGGACAAAGAGAGTGCATGCATAGTGGTTCATGATGATGAAACACACATGGCAAAACTCGAGCATAACGGCTCTGTTGTGAAAATCACCCACTTTCAGACACATACGGTTTTACTTGCTACTTCGGTGAAGTCGATATGATAGAGGAGAGGCTATTCGAATTTTACTGCTTTTTGCACATGATTGTGCTTTCTTTGCTTCTTATGATGCATTCTTTTTTGTCTCAGATATGCGTGTCGTATCGTGCTCTCCTACAGATTCCCAATTTCTCTTTAATATGTTCCAAAAGGGCGTCTTTCAGCAGCTGGAAGGTGTCTCGTGAACCTCTCTGTATGAACACGTAAACTGACCCATGCACATCCATACCTCTGCTGCGGTAGCTCAATTGGTAGAGCATCGGGTGCGTTATTCGAAGGTTTCAGGTTCGGTACCTGCCCGCGGCAAGTTGTCTTTTCATCCACGTACTTTCGCCACATCTATATGACAATTAAAACACATTTTAAAACTGTACAATTAACGTTCCCTATACCATCCTCGCCTTCATTATCTGCCGGTTTTCATTAAGTCTGTATGCACGCTATCGCATGCGGCCGCTGTCGTCAAGAAACGTTTGCTTAATATTCTAGTCTTGCGAGAGACGTTCTAACAGTATCGTAACAAAATAGTTAGCAAAGAAAGTTTATTTGTGAGATAATTCTTAGACTCTACTTGAGCCTAAAATTCGGAAAGCTACATATTGTCTAACCAAAGAAACGATAGAGTGATATACAAGAAAATTTAATCAAATACTTACCTTCACATACTGCATACATGACGTGCAAAGCTAGAAGAAAGCAAGAATGTGTATTAGGCAAAAGAGATTACAAAATTAAATAAATGAGATAAAGGCGACAATCGAATATGAAAGCCATGTCATAAGGATATTCAATGGAAACAAAATATTCGCCCTGGCAGTACGCGTCACGAGCATGGTATTTTTGAAGTGTGTGCTGCAAAGCATATAGTACTATCGTACGGTGCTGCTACTAAAGTCAGCGGAGCTAGCTAGGGTAGCAAAAGCAACCTGGAATTGGGCTAGTTGATAAAACATGATGACCTTTCTTTGCGCAAAACCGCGAGTACACTGGACACAGGGAGAAAAATACATGCGAATAACACTAGCACGAAGTAAGAGCATTTTATTGCGATAAGAATTAATAAATACGTAGGCTAGACGCTGGCGGAGAGATGCCCTACATATCGACGCCCTGTCGCATTGCTCATTAGTTAAGTTTGTTTTAAGTCGAGCTATATCGACACTGCGCTTACACATGTGCACTGCGAATTCTCAGCGGAAGTTATATGAAGTGTTTTACCACACCCAGATGATGTCGCAGCCGAGGCCTTTGTAGGAGCTATCGAATCATTTTGGCTAACACGGCGATGAGCACGGACGAAGACGAGATGTGGACACGGCACAGCGCTGACTTTCAGCTGAAATTTAATTGAAAAAAACGATAACATTTACAAAACACGAACGGACAGCTCGTGAACAACACGGCCTTGGCCATTTAAAGCCAATCGACTAAAAAAAACTCTGCGCACCTCAGCATTGTAAAGTAGACGTATATAATGCGAAAATAAAACTCAACCTGCCATTACACCCTGTTAGCTAAAATGCGTTGTTAGCCACGATGGATCTGCGCAAACTCGCCCAGCATTCCATCCTACTTAATGCTATCGAAGAAAGGTTACGTCGTGTCGGTCCAGAAATTGTTCGTCTAACTAGGCATATACAGTGAAACCTCGGTGATACGAACACGGCTCATACGAATTTCGGGGTGATACGAATTTTTCTTTGGTCCCGGCCAAGGCCCATTGGCCTGCAGTGTAATGGAGTACGGTTGTTACGAACCGATTTTCAACCCGGGACGTTTGATACGAACGTACGCTACCGTCCAGGTACGAAGAGGTGCTGTCCGCGCAGTCGCGGAAGACGCGCCAAGCACGTGCGAGCGCGGCAAAGCAAGAGCGGGCATGCGCGCCGCACCGCCAAATCGTCGGAATCACGGTGTAAGAAAAATATTTTCTTTCTTACGGTCAGAATAAACCTTCAGAGACGCGTCACGGCCTCCGGGATTGTGTGTGCGAATCTTTGAGACTCTGATGTGCCTCCGTGTGCCTTCGCGTTTAGATTACAGAGGGCATTGGCGCCATGCTTTTTTTTCTAACGCGTCGACGCGGGCTGCTGTCGTTGTACTGTGTTTACACGTGTCTGCCTCATGCATCAGACATCCTATGAAAGGTGGACGAGGACCGAAAGAAGGCGAGGACTGTCTTGACGAAAGAGTCATGCCTCAATACATCAACATGCGCGACTGTTGAGGTCGAATTTGTGCGACCAGGGCCGTAAATCTCCCAAAAAGATCCCCAACACTTTCGCGATAACAAATTCATAACATAGCACCATGGTTCTGTAATTTTGTGGCCTTGATCTATGGCGTCAAAGCACTTCTTCCTTTACTTTCACCGTAGTAATTCAGTGTCATGCAAAAAAACATACTAAAATTTGGAAGGGGCTACTGCTGTCGCGGGTCACAACGCACCTGGTTCATCAATTAAACAGGCGCGTACGGACCGTATATTTACGAGTATCGGTGTGATTGCGGACATTTAAAAACTTAACTGACAATCATTCAGAGTTCTTCCTTAGGTTGCTGCGGCCCTGAAAAACAATAAATGAAAATGTACGTGAGCTTTCTTTTGTCGCAAGCAAATTTTTTATGCTTTCTGATGATACGAATTTCGGATGATACGAATATTTTTAGTGGTCCCCTGAGATTCGTATCACCGAGGTTTCACTGTATATGCAGCTCCCATATCTTGGTTCCAGTGGAAAGGCGCATACCCTCAACAACGGCGCCTTCATTGAACCAGGATGGCCCGATGCACCTTCACTTGTTGATTGCAACAAGGAAGAAGAATCCAGACACTTCTTCAATGAAAGGGTACGTGGCCAAGTCTCTCGCTCTCTCAACCCTTGAGCTGGCGTCCCACAGGGTAGGGGACTATTTGCTGAGATTACTTGTCAGAGAACACAAGCGCCCGCCGTTTCGACTGATAGAACGCTCCTAGGCACGTGTTATCAGTCGAAACAGGTGCCGACTGCCACGACACCTGTGAAAAAGGCATCGGCGGTGGTGAGACGGTGTGTAGCACCTCTGCTAATGCATTTTGTACATCAGCCGATGAACATTCAGCCAGTGATGTTCCGTGCAGGGAATTTTCCCTTTTTTCAGGGGATTTTCGACAGTCATTTTGGACGAAAGGGAAAAAGGGAATCTTCGCGATATTGCAGGGAATTCTGAGGGGCGGCGAAATTTTTTTTATATAACAATCAGAAGACTGTGGACGTGAGGCTTTCGCATGTCGCAATCGTTTCTGGCGCATGTAGCGCGCCAAACCACAGCCTCTAAGGTTCGTTTTTAAAGACCATAGTCTTTAAAAACCCAGTCAATATATATTCTAGTCACTTCACACTTATTTATTTTTTTCTTTACGGTAGTTTGCAGAACCGTTCCTAATGAAGTCAATAGAATGTTAAATACCACCACAAGAGGCTGTTTTATTTCACAATATGTAGTCACCCTTATTGAAAAGTTGACGTGCTTTTTGTACAAAATGTGGTGCATATAGATATACAGTGAGTCTGCTAGGCACATTAATGTACGCCACGTCACTCAGTAACAAAAAAAAAAAAAGAATAATAAACTTTTCTTGTTATGCAGTGGCCGTGTGCATGAGCATGTACAGCATTCCTTCCGCATCCCATACCGCTTAAAGCGAGCTCTAAGGTAGCTCCTTCGTAGTATTACAAGCAGATCTCAGGGGCGATGCTTTGAGTTGGGCAGGAAAGCAGAGAAAGCGATGGGAAGAGCCTGAATCACATCGAACACTATATATATATATAGTAGTGGGAAAAGAATCACGCGGTCCCCGATAGAATAAGGAACAAGAAAGAAAATACGACTTTCGTTGGTTTGGCACTGTATATTCTTACTAACGTTTCGTCTGGTGGACCAGACTTTGTCAAATGAGTCTTTGAGTGAAAAGTCTTTGACAAAGTCTGGTCCACCAGACGAAACGTTAGTAAGAATATACAGTGCCAAACCAACGAAAGTCGTATTTTCTTTCTTGTTCCTTATACACACACACACACACACACACACACACATATATATATATATATATATATATATATATATATATATATATATATATATATATATATATATATATATATATATATATATATATATGAAGATCGGTCTTCGATCGCGACGTCCGTCAGTTTTTTAGAAGCGTATATATATTTTTCCTATTTTGTTTCTACGGCAACCGAAGCCAGACTCTTCATAATCTACGTGTATATATATATATATATATATATATATATATATATATATATATATATATATATATATATATATATATATATAAACGTTTTTGTGCAGGGAAATATGCGGGGATTTTCGGTGATGTATGCGGGGAAAAATGCCAGAAATGGGGAATTTTCGGGCCTCGGAAAGGGAATTCTTCTGTCCAGGACGGAACATCACTGCATTCAGCTCCGAAAATTATTCAATGCGTCGTTTTGTCCGCGGAAGGGATCCTCCAAAGCCTATTCATATAGAGCTTTGCTATAAAGAATGACATAGGAGGACATGAGTGAAGGAATAAGATGATCGGCAGGCGGCAAAATCGATAATGAGAAATGCCTGTCACGCGTCGCGCATGCCCCCATACAACGACCCTTGGTATGCGGATATGCGCCGATAATAAAAAGAATTCTCAACAAAAATCGTAGTTTGTACGTTGATCGTCCGAAAAAATGGCAAATCCTACAGTCCGAAGGGGTGTGGCCTTTATCCGTGCAACATCGGCTCTATCTACGTAAGTCGGGAGTCATATATGGAGAGGATGCCTGAATGCTGTGTTGAAGGTGAAGCTAGCTGTAGTAATGTGCACGGTCAACGAAGGGCAACGAGCAAGGAGACAGGAGTTGGTACGTACGCGGCGTCCTTTATACAGATCAACATAATTGTACATCTTGGCGCCATTTACACGCAAAGTATTGGAGGTTATAAAGATTTACCTACAGGAGTGGTGTAGATTGTGGACTTCATTTGCGAGTTGAAATAGACGGCAGACTCTAACTCTTCATACAATGCACAAGTTTAATCCGGCAGAAACAGATGTCTGGTACGACATTGGTGTGCACCCTCCGTCCCACACATGCTTCACTAACGTGCAATATACAAGATACAATAGTGCAATATACAAGATATTTCGCTTACAGTAAACACTGTGCATTGACTTCTGTAGTGTCATAAATTGTCGGGTTCTCTGTGAAATGCTTTCAGGGGCAAGTTTACACTCAGGTGCTGCCAGGGGCCATGGTTATGTGCAGTCTTTTGTAATCAATTCCTTCATTATGGTAATTTAAAAGGAATTTAGCAGAAAGACTCATTTAACGTTCTGCTAAGAGCCATATAGCTGTGCAAGGGTACCGACCTTAACAAAGTTCTTTCACGGGCATTAAAATGTAAGCCTGAAAGTAAGAAGATGCTTCTTTATTTGATGGCTTTTTTTAAGTTACCATAGTACCTGAATACTGTGTGGAACCCTAATTAAAAATATATTATTCTCCCCGTAGAGCGCATACGGTTATGGTTGAGTCTAAGGTTTTGCCTTTTCGTGCGCCCCGTTTTCAACCTGCCGACGAAGTAACTCACCGTAGAGAACGGAAACCAGTGCAATGGCTATTTTGTGGGCCATCCTGAATCTTCCTTTTCTTGCCTTGAATTAGAGAAGCGTGCTAAGCCAACCTTCTTATTTCTTTTATACCCACGCGAGTGCAGGAAATGATAGAGCGCACTATAAGGTGACTGCGTCATTGATAACACTCCCATGTGTTCGTCACAAACGAACTTATTTCGTGCGTCACAACAGATGTCACCACCTAAGGCAAGTAAATGCCGCTCTTTTGAATTGTTAAGTTTTGGGAACCCAGCAGAGTCTAGAGTATGGTCCTTCAATAAAAATTTCCGCTTCTGTGACGCAGCTGAGAACGCCATTGCTTACAGTATAAGGAATCTACCGAGAAATGTATTTTATTTTGCTCTCTGTCGATTGTATTGGCTACGCCACAACCGAGTGCATTTGAAAGGTGAATGCGCGAAAACGTTAAGCGAAGCGTCATTTGTTTCCTAGTGCATAGCATTCATGGAAAGTGATGCAGCGGGTCTCCTTAGAAAAGGGTCTCAATCATGCGAAGGCGCATTAGAAGTAAATAGCGCAGGAGCTAAAAACAGTGCCGGTGTCTTTCCTTTTGACTTTTGCCGAAGAACAAAGCTTGATTGCAGAGTCGCCTACAGTTTCCGTGAAACAGAGAAAAATGGGATATTTGCGTGCTGTCGTCATAATTATTTTTCTTGTAGCGACACTCATATTCAGGTGAATAGGGACGGCAACTAAAGCAGCAATGAAATAAATTTAATTAACTCTAATTAGTGAATGTAGGTGGTCGAAGCAAAAACAGCAGAATTTAAGCCATCCCTGTGTAGTGAAAATCACCTTTTCGATATTGAGAAAAAGTGGCCTCTGATAATAATTGCGGAATTATCAAATCCTACCAGTTTCGGGAGAGATCCTCCCGTCCTGGGGGGCTGTTCTTAACAATATATATACTGGCTGTCCCAGCTAGCTTGGACCAGGAGTTAAAAAAAACAAAAAAAAAAAACGTGTGCTCAGGGAAGTTCTACGCGTTGTATATTAGTGGTAGTCGTACGTACATACAACCGTATTTTTAAATGCGAAGCATTTCTTCGCGAACTTCGGCGACTTTGAGCGTATCTATCTAGCTATCTATCCATCTAGCCGCCTACGACTTTGCGCTCTCCTGGCCCTATCGTTAATGGGATTTATACCAAATTTGGTGTGCCATAACATCACTGTATGACGAACATAAATGGCTGGTCATATCATGAAAATCATGAATAACTTGTCATGAAAAGTATGATTTACATGCAACGCTCATGACGCGCTCGTGGCCGTTTCATTAGCTTGATATACACCAAATTTAGGATTGAATGACGTGACTGTATGACGAACATAAATGACAGATGATAATATGCAAATAATGACGTGCATGTCATGAACAACATGATTTACATGCCACGCTCATGGCGCGCTCGCGGCCGTTTCGTTAGCTTGATATACACCAAACTTGGTATTGAGTGACCTGACTGTATGACGAACATAAATGACAAGTGGTAATATGGAAATCATGACTTCTCATGTGCGACATGACTTGCATGGCACGCTCATGGCACGCTCATGGCGCGCTCGCGGCCGTTTCGTTAGCTTGATATACACCAAATTTGGTATTGAGTGACATGACTATATGACGAACATAAATGACAAGTGGTAATATGGAAATCATGACATGTCATGTGCGACATGACTTGCATGGCACGCTCATGGCGCGCTCGCGGCCGTTTCGTTAGCTTGATATACACCAAATTTGGTATTGAGTGACATGACTCTATAGGGAACCAAAGCTCAAGTTTGCGGAGCGACGACAGTGCCGCGCTGCGGCTCTGGAGAGAAGCGCTGGTGAAACTGGGAATAAGCGCCGCGGAGGGCGCGCCTGTTTCAGCGACAGCCGACAGCGGCGGCACGCGTGCGCACGCGTTCTTCGGTCGGTGCGGGGAGCTTAGGCGTTGTGCCGTGAGCTTGGCACGCTGAACCGAGAGGCTTGCTTTGCGAAGCTGCTTTTCCGCGATGGTAGACGCGACCCCACGAAAGCGGAAGCGTGGTCCGATGTATTACTGTGTTCCACAGCAGTGCAGACAGTACCAAGGCACGCGATCCGCCTGTAATACTGCATCAGTTCCCGGACAAGTCGTACGAGAGAGAAAGTCCACAAGAGTGTATCACCGCAGTTATAGGAATAAAGTTCTAGCTCTGCCTCGCCTTCCGTTTTCGCTGACTCAATTCTTCGCTTGAAATCAATTCTTTCGACTGCCTGAATCAGTACATAACGCGGCGCGTGCATGCAACGACTGCAGTAGTGATTGCTCGCCGTCTCGCATTTTTACATCCAATTACGGTTGTATGTTTAAGCAACTTTGTGTTTTGATTCCTCGTGTTTGTGAGACCTATCTGTCGTTGTTGATGTTCACACTCACAAACTTCATACCGCGGTTAGCGTTGCGGTGTTGGTTGCGTTAACTGAACTCCGCACAAGGCTGCATCATCGCGCCGGAACGAACGCCTGTGCATTTTCAGCTAACTTCACATCGTTTTGCTGGTTTGTTCTGTTTTTGTCGCTTTGTTAGGGTGGTATATATTTAAGCGGCTGAATCTAACTGGCACTTAATTCGGGAATTGTTATTGCCATCTTCGGAGATTGTGCGGTTTTCTTTCACGCGCACCGCGCATTCGTACTTTGCTTCGAGTGTGCGTTTACGGGTGCGCTTTGCGCGAGCTCGTCGACCGATACCACATCGCGCCTGAAATTCGACACCTCTCCCGCTGAGCCGCGTTCGCGCAGCAGGGTCTTACACACCTGTAAAGTCGATAGTCTCATAAAAAGGGAGTGCAAGCACGAATCGAGAAGCGCAAAAAAAAAAAGACAGACAGACGAGGCGAGCAGTTCTACTTGCTTCGCAGCGGTTAAAGCTAAGCTAAGCTAGCTGTCTCGTGGCTAAGTCAGCGGGTGATGCTCCAGCGGTACGGAGGGCATGACTCGAACCTTCTCAGGCTTTTTTAGTGCCACGGCCGTGTAGTCTTAGTTTCTTTCACTTTTTTTTTTTTTGCATGCCGCGAAAGTTCGTTCACTACAGTACGCGTTTGCCACTGCCAGCATGCACATCTAAACAACAATCACATGTTTTTCATAGTCGACAACGTGGAACATCGATAACCGTGATTAACAAACTTCTCTCCTTTGATTACGTTCGCTTTTCGAAGTGCCTATCCAGCGGGGAGATCTTTTTCAAGCGGTACATAGCGAAGCGCTGCGCGAGAGCTCTGCACGCGCACGGAAGCGAGCGGCAGCGCGGCGGAGAGAAGGGAAAAGGCGCGGCGCTTACCCCCAGTTTCTATTTTTTGGCGAGGCGCAGCAAGCGCAGCGCGAAAGCGCTGCACGTGCACGGAAACGAGCGGAAGAGCGGCGGAGAGAAAGGAAAACGCGCAACGTATACTCCCAGTTTCTATTTTTCCGCCAGAGATGGCGCTGCCTGTCCAGAGTCGCAGCGCCACTGAGCGATGCTTTGGGAGCCTATAGCGAACATAAGTGGCAGATGGTGACATGAAAATCTTGGCATGCATGTCATATACAACGCCATTTACATGCCACGCTCATGGTGCGCTTGCGTCCAGTTCGCTAGCTTGATATACACCAAAATTGGTATTGCGCGACGTGACTGTATGACGAACATAAATGACAGGTCCTAACATGTAAAACATGACACGCAAATTATGTGAAGCATGATTTGCTTCTTCCTGGCTGCTTCGCATTACATCGATTCCCACAGTGCGTGGGATCTGCCGGCTTTTTTTTTTCAGGCCGAAATGCTAATGATTTAATCAGCTTTAATTAGCCAACTTTTTTATTCTTGCTCGAATCGGTAAGATATAATTTTTTTAAAGCGTTAAAGAGCTCGTTTCGCAAAAATTCCGGCGTAGGCGTTGGTGTCGGTGTCAGCGGCGGCGGTAGCGTCGTTCGTTGTGAGCCAAAAATCATCATCTTGTCCGTGTCCGAAAAATTGAGAAAGATGCAAATGAAATAAATAATAACAATTTCCGGGTCCGAGTGAGGATCGAGCCCAGGCCGCCTGCGTGGCAAGCAGGTGTTCTACCACATTGGCAAGCCTATGCTTGGAAATACATTTAAAATAACTTCATCTACTTGGAAACGCAGTAAAAATAACTTTCATGCTTTACAAACACACGCGTCCTGTATACAGGCGTCACAATACAACATGTAATATCGCAGTAATATTGCGTGGTACAAGCGTACATTGTCATCAGGCGTTAGAACATGTGAATATCATGACGGCATTGTGGTTCAAAGCCGCCCACCCATTACCAAAGGCACACACGTTGCCGCGCGTATTCCCTTAAGACCACGTAGTGGGTGCATAGCAAGTTCGAAAACATTTACCGCTCATAATTGCTCGTGGTTTAAAGCATGCTACCCATTACATAGTATGCACTAAGTGATTGAAGTACGCACTCGGGACAGGATATCGCTATCGCGTTCAGCGCTTAAAGGCGAAGCTTAAGGGTCCCGCAATTTTTTGTTGTACTTCGCCTCAAGTAACCTCAGAATCCATCATTTGTTCTTTACTGAAACCTGCCTGGTTGTTTTTTCTGAGAAAACTCAAAAGCGCGTAAAACACGCCAAGTATGAAATAAGTACTTCCAAGCGCTCTTTGATTGATACACGCCTGCGTTCGTTCATTGTACGGGGCTGCACGCTCTTTGATGGACGCGCATCAAGACACGCTGCTGATGTGCCCATCATCGATGATGCCTGTATAATGCGGTTATGAACGAACGCAGCTGTGTATCAAGTTTAACTAAAGAATGCTTGCAAGTGCTGGAGAAGCGGTGCGCGACCGCGCGTCTTGTTCATATTAAGGCGAAAGCCTTTAATGTCTCGTGCTCACGTCCGTCCGGCGTCCGTCCGTCCATCCTTCCGTCCGTCCGTGTCTGTCCGTCCGTACATGTCCGTCCGTACGTCCGTGTCCAGCCGTGCCCGTCCGTCCATACGTCCGTCCGTGTCCCTTCGTTCGTAGGTCCGTGTTCGTTCGTCCACCCGTCCATCTGTCCGTCCGCTCGTGTCCGTCCGTCCATCCGAGCCCTGGCACGGTGCCAGGTGGCCGCCGGGGTGCGCAAGCGGACGCCGGTCGCGTCGAACTCTACAGCGCTCGCGCTTTGCATGCGTAGCGTCACTCTGCCCAGCGTTTACAATCATGCAAGGAGGGAGACACGCGCATCGCGTTTCAGTCTGACGGACCCCGTCTCAATGGACACAGGCGTTCGCGGAACACACTGGAATTGACAAAGTGTTCGTCAATTTAAGCGCTGGAACGCGGATGGCCTTTGCAAGATGCGCAAAGCGCGAGAAAGTACGAACGCATGCGAACGGAGGCAGATTACTCTCGCGTCTCACTGCGATTCGCGGTAAAAAATTAAAAAAGAAAACACGCAGACATTCCGTTTGTGTGCCATCCCACTGAGAGTGTAAAACAAAGAAGACATGGCATAGTCAGTCGAATGGCCACGAGCTTTCGCCGAACACACTTGGGAATGTGCAAAGTGTCCCTCAGTTTTTTCTTACACTTTTGTACAAATCCTTTCACTGTTCGCACTGGTTTATATATGTTGCTTTATGTCACCATTGTTACTTTTTAGCGTAATTGTTGTTTCACCAAGCTGAACCTTTTCACATTAGTTTCCTGTTATATTATGCCATACCAATGTTGAACAATCTTCCAATAACGTATTTGATTAAGTATTGTGTACCTTGCTGCTCAGTGTGTTTCTTATTTGTTCTTAGGTATTTTCCTACGCACTGTCTGTTGCTGCCGTTCTAAGGGAGCTGTCACCTCGTCAAGCTGCTCATGCAGTAGCTTTTTGTGACAGCTCCTATCTTTCTTTCTTTGAAAGGCAAATAAACATTGAACATAATATGCATAGTATGGAGCGGTGGTGAGTAGTAGTATTTACCCAATTTTTATAGCGCAGACACGTTTATGATGGACCGTGACGACCACATGACACGCCGACAAAGTGAGACCCTAAGCTGATTCGACCCTAAAATAGACAAAAGGGACAAATTATAGCAGTGAGTTCACTGCTGCCCAGATAGGCATTCCTTTGATTATGATGAAATGGTGCTATTTCCGCAGCCACAGTTGGGAGCGAAAGTCAGCGTCATGAAGAGAAAAATAGCGTGCAAATTGCGCTTCCCTGCCGTTGTAATGTTATTTTTCTCAAATTGCAGAAAGCCTCTCCATTACAAATTCTGATATTCGAAGCACATGGACACAAGTAATGCAAATGAGTTCTGCGGAAACCCACAAGGTGGCGGAAGGGTTATGAAAGGGAAAATTGACAGCCACCCGTTTGTAGCACGAAGCCACAAGGAAATCCGTACGGATTTCTCAGAAGAAAAGCTTCTTAGTTGCCGAAAAATTCGTCCTGGTCCGGGGTTCGAACCCGGGACCAACGCCTTTCCGGGGCGGTCGCTCTACCAATTGAGCTAACCAGGAAGCTAGCAATTGGCAGCGCGAGGGCGAATTTTTCGGCAACTAAGAAGCTTTTTCTTCTGAGAAATCCGTACGGATTTCCTTGTGGCTTCGTGCTACAAACGGGCGGCTGTCAATTTTCCCTTTCATAACCCTTCCGCCACCTTGTGGGTTTCCGCAGAACTCATTTGCATTACTTGTGTCCATGTGCTTCGAGTTGTCGATGAATTCGCCCTCGCGCTGCCAATTGCTAGCTTCCTGGTTAGCTCAATTGGTAGAGCGACCGCCCCGGAAAGGCGTTGGTCCCGGGTTCGAACCCCGGACCAGGACGAATTTTTCGGCAACTAAGAAGCTTTTCTTCTGAGAAATCCGTACGGATTTCCTTGTGGCTTCGTGCTACAAACGGGTGGCTGTCAATTTTCCCTTTCATAACCCTTCCGCCACCTTGTGGGTTTCCGCAGAACTCATTTGCATTACTTGTGTCCATGTGCTTCGAGTTGTCGATGAATTCGCCCTCGCGCTGCCAATTGCTAGCTTCCTGGTTAGCTCAATTGGTAGAGCGACCGCCCCGGAAAGGCGTTGGTCCCGGGTTCGAACCCCGGACCAGGACGAATTTTTCGGCAACTAAGAAGCTTTTCTTCTGAGAAATCCGTACGGATTTCCTTGTGGCTTCGTGCTACAAACGGGTGGCTGTCAATTTTCCCTTTCATAACCCTTCCGCCACCTTGTGGGTTTCCGCAGAACTCATTTGAATTGCAGAAGCTCTTAGCGCTCACGCAACAATACCACTGAGCGCGTGAGCGCTGCATCGGATTAAACGTCGGTTTATGCCACTATACTGAAATATGTTACGGGGTTAGTGCCGTATACAAAAGATGTATTTACAACGAAAGAACACGGGCAAGAGTCAAGATGGCTGACCACAACACTCGCGCGCGTGTCAGCTTCTCCCGCGATTCGCCTTCCTTCGCTTCATTTCCGTAACAGGAGAGCGCCGTGTCGGCTCAGGTCCGGACAAGAAGTGCGAGAGAAGTAGGCTTTCATTCGCGAAACATGCACAACGTCAATAGGTGGTGGACTTGATGATGAATCAAAGTGCAATGGCGCTATCTCGTAGTTCACGTCGCTAACTTGACGTAAGTCTTGGGAGGGTCCTGCGTAGCGGGTCAGGAGCTTCTCAGAGAGTCCTTCCCTTCATCTACGTAACAATATTTTCGATTTACTGCACGTGATCTTCGATATAAGTTCAATAATAAGAAACCGGTGGGGGTGGAAACGCCAGCCGAGTATGCAAATCGGCTTAGTCATATTTCGGCGGAGGAGTCGACGTTTCCAAGACAGGTGCAGAGTTCAGCTCCCTTAGTGCATTTCAACTCAGGAGAGAGTTTTACGTATTTGCGGCCGGAATTCCTTGACTACCTAGAATAGAAGG
This sequence comes from Rhipicephalus appendiculatus, assembly GCA_030522465.1. NCBI lineage: Eukaryota > Metazoa > Arthropoda > Arachnida > Ixodida > Ixodidae > Rhipicephalus > Rhipicephalus appendiculatus. Next base: position 16,551 of record JALIZH010024253.1, read on the forward strand.
AAACAATGCCGGAAGGGTGCGTCAGAGCTGCCACAAAAAAATGAAAAAAGAAAGCACTGACGGAGGTTTGACGGAGATATGAGCATCATGTCCGCCGAGGTGATTGCCACGAAAGGTAAGCTATTGAGCAGTGTACGGCTCTTGCTTAATTATTGGATGGCAGTGCTGAAAGTGAGGTCCAAATTGTGCTCTGAACGGTGTGAAAAAGCCAATATCAACTGAGAATTTTAAAAATCGTTTTTACACCACATTATACTAACATTTTTAGCAAATCTTTGTGCCAAGCAATGGCGTAGCCAGGGGGTGGCACACCCAGCTCGTGCCCCCCCCCCCCCCCTTTGTTTTTCTTTTTTTTTTTTGTAATGGCATACAGAGCACGAAATGGCACTATACCACATCTGTCTGCCTGGCACACACTTCAGATCAGGGCGGTGCCAGCCGTCCCCCCTCAAACAATTTCTACTTACGCCCCTGGTGCCAAGTGCCATCTTTATGTGCGCCGATTAAGGCACTTCAAAATAGCGCAAGATACGTCTGTCTCCCGGTCGAGTTCGCTATTCTCCGTGCAATTCGGTACGATGAGCGTTGTAGTTTGATTTTATTTCGATAGCAATTACATGGACACTCACGGATGATTTTTGCCGTCGCCGTCGCCGTCATGTCCCGGATATGTGTACATATAAAAAAGGCAGAAAGAAAAATAAATCAATAGAAAAATATTTCAAACAACCTGACTGACCGGGGATTCGAACCAGCAACCCCTCGCTACGCAGCCCGCTGCGCTAGACAACACAGCCACGAGCCATTTTTTTTCTTCATTGCCTTTTTGACGAGAGGTCAAGATAGTCTAACAATCATACATCATACTCGTTTCATGTGCGTTAATACCTCAAAAAAGATATCACATATTCATCAGTCAGTCGTCTATACACATCACGTACTTTAACAATTTCCACGAGACACTCATGAACAGATGGTACTTTAGCATAACAGGGAACCAAAGCTCAAGTTTGGGCGCGAGGCTCGCGCAGCCGAGCTGCGCGTTACTGGGAATAAACGCTGCCGGAGAAGATGGTTTTTCGCTGGATTTGGCATCGGCGGCGGCAAGTTTAAGTGCGCGCACGCGCTCCTCAACCAGCCCGGAGCACAGCTAGTCAGCAATAGTTACACTGTGACGCACCACAGATGCAATCCGATAGTACTGCGCGTGCGCGGAAGCGGGATGGGCAGTGTTGTTGCGAAAGAACGCGCCGTAGGTATTCCCAGTTGCGATAAGAGCAGTGGCGCCGCTCGACGTTGTTTTCGAAGCCTATAAGCTAACATGCTGCGTCATACCGAACGTAGACCAAGTAAAACGAATACATCCAAATGCTGAACAGAACTTTCAAAGGGCAAAACGCGAATGACGTGTGAATTAAGAGGTAAATCTATCTTTAAGGTCCTCTGCAATACGTCCCAAAAGAATATGGCATTATTACAGTCCACGAAAACATGGTCAATAGTTTCTGGTTTATTACAAAGTAAACACACATTTCCCCATGGTACATTAATTCATCTGTCTTCCAGCCACGTTTTAACTGGCAGGCTTCCTGTATGTAGCTGGAAAAAGACGGTCTTTACGTTAGGCGGTATCCCCATGTTTTTAACTCGTTTGAGGACGTCTTGGTCAAGTGCTAATTTAAACATTAACCTAACAACGGGTACAGGGAATACGCTGTCAATTACATCCTTCCTAAGGCGCTTTCTTTTCACGTTAGATAAGTAATCCACAGAAAACCTTGCACTTAGGAATCGATACGACAACACAACTTCGCGGAAGAACGGCGACAAAGAGTGTCGTTCCCCCCTCTCTGACGATACAAAGAAGTCTGGCATGTGATGAAATAACATTGTTTGAAATAAACAGCATAAAAATGCATGCCTTTGATCTTTTATCAGCATAAAATGTGATACTACTTGGTTTAGAAACATATGACACAAAGAAAGCCCTCCTTTCTTAACTCGACGAAACAAACTTTTCTTGATGTGCACTCCCATGTAGAGCTCCAGGTGAAAGTAGCGACTACTCTGTGAATATTTTGGATGCTTTTACACGTACAACGAAGTGTTGGCGAAAGGTAAACAATTTTAGCGGCCAGAAAAACGTTACATATTGCGGACCGAGAGAAAATTGATCATTTTCGGCCACCCCATGTTTCAACTGTCGCCCGCTTTGTCAAGCCAAAGCGATTCGCTGTCTTTATATATGTCCAATGGTACCCCGAGATAACGGCTAGGTGTTGTGAGCCACTGAATATTTCCAAAGTAGCGGGCGTAAGATCCCAACTGCCGTGCCACAAACCCACGTTTTTATCCTTATTCATCAAACTGCTGCTTGCGTCGCAAAACCTTTCAGTTATTCTGAATAACGAATTGAAGCTTTCTCTTTCAACAGCAAAGAAGGAAATATCGTCGGCGTATGCCAAAACACGCACTTCACAAGCCTGTAACCTAAACCCTTTAATTTCAGTACTGCTAATAACTTTCCGACAGAGTGGTTCGAAAAATGAAGCAAAAATATAATAATAATATGTGGGGTTTAACGTCCCAAAACCACGATATGATTATGAGAGACGCCGTAGTGGAGGGCTCCGGAAATTTCGACCATCTGGTGTTCTTTAACGTGCACTGACATCGCACAGTACACGGGCCTCTACCATTTCGCCTCCATCGAAATGCGACCGCCGCGGCCGGGATCGAACCCGCGACCTTCGGGTCAGCAGCCGAGCACCTTAGCCACTGTTCCACCGAGGCGGACGATGAAGCAAAAAGTAAAGGTCTTAACGGGCACCCCTAGTGTGCAGAGGAAATGAGTTGTGTGCGCTGCGACAATTCTCCATGCACAATTAAATTTGTAGTTGAACTTTTTTACGCCATTCTAATGCCTTTACACATGACACCAAGACCAACGTATTCAATTAACCAAAACAGAATATTGTGTGGCACCATGTCAAAAGCTTTGGCTAGATCTATTTGCAACATGGCCACATTAAGAAGTGCAGTATCACAATACTCCAAGATGCTTTTTGCGACGTGAATATTCGTGAATATGCTCCTGTCCTTAATGCCGCACGTCTGATGCGGCCCAACCAACTTGTGTATAACTCCCTGCAACCTCCTTGTCAGAACTTTCATTAATACCTTGTAATCCACATTCGTCAACGTCATTGGCCTGTCTCCTGTCACTTTACGTAAGACATGTTTCTCTTTTCCTTTAGGCATCAATACAGTGTGCGATTAAACGATGGAGGCAATGTCTCCCGATCAAAAGACGCTGAAAACACATCCTACAATGCTGCGGCCATATCCGACTTGAACGCCTTATAAAAAGCGGCATTAATCCCATCTGGACCCGGTGAACCACCCGTGCTAAGATCTTCTACAGCCCTCTCAATTTCTCCTATAGTCATAGTCATTTTTGATAGTTTAGTTTCCTCGGCGTTAAGTATCGGCATTTCAGTCAAGAACTCATCGGCATAGTCCGTCTCCTTTGGTTCACGATAAGAAAACATTTCTTGAAAGTAGCTTTCAAAAGCTTTTATGATATTTATTTATTACATACTGCAGACCCTTAGGTCCAAGCAGGTCGGCAGTTTCAATAGGACATGATTGATACAGAGTGAACAAGAATTGTTTGGGGTTGATGTAGGATACAGTCACAGCCAAAAAAAGAAAAACGATGTGGAAAAGTATTTCGCAATTATTGGGAATACAACAATAAATACAAAAACAACAAACAGCAATCATTTTCATTCTTCAGGGCAAAAAAAAGGCATGATACATATGCATAAAATAAATACAAATACACACAATAAAAACAATAAATAAAAACACTGCAATAAAAGATCTGAAAACTGAAATAGTGCAACAATGCTATTTTAATGTGGAAGGGGAGACGAATGTGATAGAGGAATGTATACTAAGAGGATGCCTGAGCAATTTCGTTCCAATCTGAGACCGTGCGGGGAAAATATGAGTACTTATAAGCGTCTGTTCTACAGAAATAAGGTGTTAGGGAATTTGGGTGATAATGCCTTGTGGGTCTGGTTGATGAGGGTGTCAGATACGGAGATGGGTCCATGGCAAGTTTGCGGTTGAGAAGAAGAGAAAGAAGGTCAATTCTAATCTGTTTTCGACGTGCGCTAAGAAGGGAAATGCTATTGGCTTTCATTATTTCAGATGGAGAGTCAACTCGTGAGAATTTGTTAAAAATGAACCGTACTGCTTTCCTCTGTATTCTTTCGAGACACTTGATGTTAGTTTGAGTGTATGGGTCCCATACTGCACTGACATATTCTAATTTAGGTCTTATTAAGGAATAATAGGACATTAATTTAACATTGCTTGGGGCGTCGTGAAGTTTATGTTTTAGAAAACAGAGCTTTCTAAATGCAGATGAGCAAATGATATTGACATGTGTATTTCACGATAAGGTAGTTGTTATTGTAACACCTAAGTATTTGTAACTGTCGACTTGCTTAAGTGGCGAAGAACCAAGTCGGTAAGTAAAACGCATGGGTGTTTTTTTACGCGTTATAGGGAGGAGTACGGTTTTATCGGCGTTGAGAACCATTCCCCGTTTTTCGCACCACTGGAATACGTTATTTAAATTGTTGTTTAACTCAACTTGATCATCGGGACGAAAAATTTCTTTGAACAATACGCAGTCATCTGCAAACAATCGGATTCGAACACCAGGGGTTACTACGTTAACTATATCATTGATATAAACCAAGAAAACCAGGGGGCCTAGGACACTGCCCTGTGGCACCCTTAAAGTGACTGGCAAACTTTCTGAAAGTTGACCCCCAATGTCATTATATTGCCTCCTGTTAGTCAGGTAAGCAGAAATCCATCTGATGAAGTGTTCAGGGATGTCAAGGATTCTAAGCTTGATTATTAGTTTATCGTGCGGAACCTTGTCAAAAGCTTTGCTAAAATCAAGAAATATTACATCTACTTGGCCGTTAGAATCAAGACATGAAGCGAACGAATGAACTACCGTTATTAGTTGCGTTATCGTTGAATAACCTTTACGAAAGCCATGCTGATTTTCTGTTAGTGCAGCGTTATTTTCCAGAAATTCGAGCACACAGTTAGCTATAACATGCTCTACAAGCTTGCAGCATTGCGATGTTAGTGAAATTGGACCATAATTTTCTATAAGTGACCTGTCACCTTTCTTGAACACAGGGACAACCCGGGCAGTCTTCCAGTCGTTTGGCAATTGTGCAGTCATGATTGAGACACGAAACAAAATGACAAGAAATTTGGCAAGAAGCTCGGCGTATCGCTTAAGAAATATGTTAGGGATTTCATCAGGACCACAAGAGCTCTTAGTTTTCAAGTTGAGTAGCATATTAAATACACCATCATAAGATACAAAACTGGCGTCTGATAGTGGGGGCAATGTGCCGTCACATGCGCATAGAGTTGCACCAGAGAATACACTTTGGAAATAGTTGTTGAAGTGTTGAGCTATGTCATTGCGATCTGTGACCGGCTTCCCGTCAACTGATATTGTCACGTGGTCGTGACGTCGACGAAGGCAGAAGTCAGTAGGTCCAAAATGAAACTGTTTATTAGGCCGAACTTGTGGCCGGTAAACAGAAAGTCAGATTACAGCAATACACACTGCACTGATAGCGGCGAACAGAGCGTCGGCCGTCGAACAACTGTACATCGTTGGAACGCGCCGGCTTTTATAACGCACGCGTCCAACATTCTAGCCTTATCACTTGTCGTCGCGGAAGCTCTGGAATAATCTTGAGTGTTAGCGTCTTGCGTACAATCTTAACAGAATGATCTACTACAAGCGAGAAGCTTCTGAAACAATAAGGCGCGGTCTGCGCCGAGTACTGCTGATAGTCTTTGTGGGCAGAAATCGAATACAGTGAAAGAAACGCGCGTGGCAATGCCCCCCCTCTGAAAAGGCATCGTCCCGATGCTTAGAATAGAACACATGGTAAAAATACTTGTAAGAATAAATAACGACAATAAATCAAGAAAGTTCAATAAACAATACGCACAAGCAAGAAAGTCCAATGAAAGAAATAAAAAGTACAGTCCTCAGGTTCACTACCGCACGTAAAACGGCTTGAGGCGCACGACATGGACGACTTCAGGTCGCGCACGGCGCCGTTGAGAGTTCGAAATGCCGTCGGGGACAACCTCGTAATCGAGTGTGCCGAGACGTCGAAGCACCCTATACGGTCCGAAGTATCGTCGCAGAAGTTTTTCACTGAGTCCACGTCGTCGTATCGGCGTCCACACCCAAGCGCGGTCGCCGGGCTGGTATTCCACGAACCGTCGTCAAAGATTGTAGCGGCGGCTGTCAGTCGTCTGCTGATTTTTGATCCGCAGTAGGGCACTGCACGGGCCCGGGCCGGCCCGAAAGCCCGGGCCCGGCCCGGCCCGCGGGCCGGGTCGGGCCGGGTAAGTAATTGTTAGATCGGGCCCGGGCCGGGCTCGGGCCCATGAGCTTCGGGCCCGGGCCGGGCTCGGGCCTGGGTCAGGCCCGTATCAGGCCCGACTCTCTTACACTGTCGGCAATGGCGCGTAATGCTGTTTGGCTTTGTTGTTTTTGGGCATTTAGCGTCCCGAACCTATTCAGGCTATCTGAGGCGCTGCAGTGGAAGGCTCCGGGTAATTTAGACCACCTGAAGTGCATTAGCGTGCACTGAAATCGCACAATACAAGACGTCTCGCATTTTGCCTCCGTGGGTATGTTACATATAATTTCTGGAAATTGTCTCATATATGTTCCCGCCATTATATTGAGTGAAACACGTACTTGGGTACCGTGTATCAAAAGAAATGGTATAACTGAGCAGCACTGCGGTAAGAGTGAATCAACGGTGCACTGCCCAGATTAGTGCATATAAGATGTGCCCATCGGTATCATGGGAAACATTTCGAGTATGCAGCTACGCTCGCATGCCCGCCGCGCCTGCTTCCGCCTTCGTGACTCTATAGACTGGTCAACGCGACTACGAAGATACGCATGTTCGGTCGAACACAAAACTACGAGACACGCAACCAACGCAACGAATTTTAAAAGACCGAGGATAGACATAGAGAGGAGGCGTAGGCGCCGCGCCACCACGGCGCCCGTCTCCGTTGGCGAGCCACGGCGCCGCAGCGGCGCCGAACGCCGAACGCGTGATAAGTACAGTCGTCAGCAAGCTTAACACGAACGCTCCGACGCGTGACCTGGACTACTTTGACTGATGTCAGCCGCGAAGCGCTTGGCGGTGTTGCCGAGATAATACCTCGGTATGCTTGGATAGTATGTCGGCATGCATGGGTAACATATCTCGGCAACAGAACCCAAAGCTACGCGGCGCTAGCGTCAATCAAACTGTTTCAGGACACCCCGCTGAGCGTTCGTGTTAAGCTTGCTGACGACTGTACGGCGCACACGGCAGCGTCTACATCACGGAAGCCAATCGACGCACGCTTCACGAGAGTCACGTGATTCCTGCAGAAATATCAACTCACTCTCTCTCTGGCTCGACATTTGAAAAGGGGCCAAGTGGATCACCAGAGTCACGGTGCCGAGTGTAGTTCTGCAATTCTGAAAATGAACTGCTCGTTACATTAAGAAAACCTCAGCGTCACCGAGCGTTATTGACGTCGAATACACTGTTCATCGGCACCACTGGCTCTTCAACTGGGCTTGATTTCGTAGCCTGATGAGTTGCTAGGGCTACTTCATCAGTCGATGACATAACTGGAATTGACTCAGTGGTAAGTTAGCAGTTTTTAAGCTTTCTTCGCTCTACTACAGTCACAAAGTTTTACTATCACGGATGTACAGTGCGAAAGGAAAGTCCAGGACACTCATTTTAAGTTTGTAGACAGAATGTCGTCGTGTTTCGTCAGGTAACTAATTTCCTCATTTCGATTTAATACGTCCGACTGAATTGCTGTGAATGGGTATTGGTTTCGCGCCTTGTACACTTTTTCTTTCTTTTTGCATTTTTGCTTTCTTTACCAACTGTCTTACCGAGCGCCTCTTTTGTAAGACGCAGTGCTAAGGTGCCGTACGTTACCACGCGCGCTTTCGTATTAATCTTGCGCTTTGTAGTGACTTTTCTATTGCAACACACAAATACAGTTAAAACTCGATTTAACGAATTTGAGGGGAGCCGCGAATTATTTCGTTAAATCGAAAACTTCGTTAAACCGAAGACGGCATTTCGCGGTTACTTAATTCGGTACATTCGATTATATGGTGTAGCGGCATCCGGAAAGCTACCATTGCATCATATTTGCGTAGTGTAAAGGCGCGAAAAATGAAATAGCGGCCTTAGGAAACGACCGCCACCTCCAGGGTGTATGAAGCAACAAAATTTGTTAGCTTAAAATAAAGTTGCTTCTCTCTCTGTTACCTCATCAATAAGGGCCACAGGTGACAACATATTTATTTCCCAGCAAATAAGTCGGTGATCTTGGCTTGCTTGCGTTTCGTTAGCAATGGCCACACAGTTTAAATTGGACAAAGGTGTTCCGCGATGTTGCCGTTTGCTCGCAATCAATAACATTTGGGGCGTTATCTAAAAAGAGACAAAGAATGATCAATTCTCTATCTCATTTTCCGAAAAAAAAAAAAAAAGGTTTGTTAAATCGGGACGAATCTCGAAATTTGTTTCGTAATATCGAGTTAGTCAAAGTATGGGACCCTACGGGTGTCTGAGGGGGGAATCGGAGTATCTTCGTTAAAGATCAAGAATATTCTACTAAGGGCGCGCTAGAAGGCATCCCGCGCCTACACGCACACGCACCTAGGCATTCGTATGTGTTCTCGTAAGTGCGACTTGCTCGCGAGCTGCACGTTTCAGGTTTGTTAAGCTATAGTTTATGCGGCTCTTTCTCCACCATCCTCTTATATATATTTGGGAGAAATAAAAGTTCGTTTCATTGACTGATGGATTTATTCGTTTTGATTTTATGTAAGAGAGTTAAGAAAAATATTCAACTGGCCCTGCTACAGATTTTTAGGTAACCGTAATATGACCTTACTATTGGATTCCCCTGCGTCACAATTCTCCTCCCAGCGTTTGTTTTGTTTTCGGACACGTCGAGTTTAAGGAGAGTGTCAAGTTATGCAAGAAAGGTGTACTTTCTTCCTCCTTTAGTCGGAGCAAGCGACCCAGCCTGGCGAACCCTCCCAGGAGTAGTTAGAGCACGTTTTTTTCTCTCTCTCGTTGCATTGCGCAATAAACCAAGTTTGCAGGATATGTTCTGCTCTATTTACTCAGTAGTCCCAGCTTGTCAGCAATTAATGTAAGCTCGACTATAAATGTCCGCTGTTTTTCCACTTTATGTGGGCGCTGTATGTTGTAGTCGTTCTTTGAAATGCAATAATAACATTGCATGGTTAGCGCTGCGTGCATGGACAGCCAGCTGTGCCTCCTCATATATCCCCCCTGCAATTCTTTCGCAAAAGTGTTACGGGCGTAATTAACCGATGGTAAACACAGTACCAGTGAAAATCGTCACACTGTCATAAGTTCTCACAACACTGTCCAGGAACTATCTTGTGCGTGCCTGGTATCTTCACTATAAGCGAAGATTGGACAGTGCCTCGCTTATGCTCAAAAAAAATTTTTTTGAAATGGGCCGGGCCGGGCCGGGCCGGGTCGGGCCGGGCCCAAACCTTTCGGGCCCGGGCCGGGTACGGGCCGTATTTAAAAACACCGGGCCGGGCTCGGGCGGGCCTGAGCATGGCGCTTTCGGGCCGGGCCGGGCCCGGGCCGGAAAAAGCCGGCCCGTGCAGTGCTCTAATCCGCAGGCGGGCGAGCTGTCGTGCTTCTTCGGCGCGCTGTAGGTAGGCGGTTACGTCGATGTTTTCCTCGTCGGTCACGTCTGGTAACATGGCGTCGAGCGTGGTTGCCGGGCTCCGTCCGTAGACCAACGTGTATGGCGTCATCTGCGTCGTTTCTTGCACGGCCGTGTTGTATGCGAAGGTCACGTACGGAAGGATGGCGTCCCACGTCTTGTGTTCGACGTCGACGTACATGGCCAGCATGTCGGCGATGGTCTTATTTAGACACTCGGTCAGGCCGTTGGTCTGTGGCTGGTAGGCGGTGGTCCGGCGGTGACTTGTTTGGCTGTACCTCAGGATCGCCTGAGTTAGGTCCGCAGTAAAGGCCGTACCTCTGTCGGTAATGAGGACCTCTGGGGCGCCATGACGCAGTACGATGTTCTCGACGAAGAACTTTGCTACCTCGGCGGCACTGCCCTTGGGCAGGGCCCTTGTCTCCGCGTAGCGGGTGAGGTAGTCAGTAGCTACGACGATCCATTTGTTTCCGGAATTCCACGTCGGAAACGGCCCCAGTAAGTCCATGCCGATTTGCTGGAACGGCCGGCGTGGTGGCTCGATGGGCTGCAGAAGTCCGGCTGGCCTAGTCGGTGGTGTCTTCCGTCGCTGGCAATCTCGGCAAGTCCTCACGTAGTGGGTGACGTCGGCAGTGAGGCGAGGCCAGTAGTACTTTTCTTGTATCCTTGCCAGCGTATGGGAAAATCCAATGTGTCCAGCCGTCGGGTCGTCATGCAAAGCGTGCAGAACTTCTGGACGTAATGCCGAAGGTACTACGAGGAGGGAGTCGGCCCGAAGTGGCGAGAAGTTTTTCTTTAGAAGAATGCCGTTGCGCATGAAAAACGACTCCAGTCCTCGTCTGAATACCTTTGGAGCCACAGTGGCTTTGCCCTCGAGGTATTCCATAAGGCCCTTGAGTTCCGGATCGGCGCGCTGTCGCTCGGCGAAGTCGTCGGCACTTATGGTTCCCAGGAAGCTGTCATCATCCTGGTCGTCCAGCGGCGGTGGGTCGACGGGGGGCACGAGACAGGCAGTCGGCGTCAGAGTGTTTTCTTCCGGACTTGTAAACGACGGTAATGTCGAATTCTTGAAGTCTTAGGCTCCACCGTGCGAGGCGACCTGAAGGGTCCTTCAAGTTAGCTAGCCAACACAAGGCGTGGTGGTCGCTCGCAACTTTGAAAGGCCTGCCGTAGAGGTAGGGGCGAAACTTGGATGTTGCCCAGATGATGGCAAGGCACTCCTTTTCCGTTGTAGAATAGTTGGCTTCCGCCTTGGATAGCGACCGGCTAGCATAACTGATGACCCTTTCCAGTCCGTCAGACCTCTGCACAAGCACTGCGCCGAGTCCAACACTGCTTGCGTCGGTGTGTACTTCTGTTTCGGCGTATTCATCGAAATGCGCAAGTATTGGTGGCGTCTGGAGGCGTCGTTTAAGTTCGTGAAATGCTTCGACTTGCGCAGTATCCCACTTGAATTCCACGTCGGCTTTCGTGAGGTGAGTTAGTGGCTCGGCGATACGTGAAAATTCCTTGACGAAGCGTCTGTAGTAGGCGCACAAGCCGAGAAATCGGCGCACGGCCTTTTTGTCAGTTGGCGGCGGGAAGGCGGCGACAGCAGCCGTTTTTCGCGGGTCCGGGCGAATTCGAGACTTGCTGATAACGCGGCCCAAGAACAAGAGCTCCTCCTACGCGAAGCGGCACTCCTCTGGCTTCAGGGTGAGTCCGGAATTCTTGATTGCTTGAAGTACCGCTTCAAGGCGCCGGAGGTGTTCGTCGAAGTTTGAGGCAAACACAACGACGTCGTCCAAGTACACGAGGCACGTCTGCCACTTCAAGCCGGCCAACACCGTATCCATAACGCGTTGGAAAGTCGCAGGAGCCGAGCAAAGGCCAAAGGGCATGACTTTGAACTCGAACAGGCCATCTGGTGTTAGAAAGGCAGTCTTTTCTCGGTCTCTCTCGTCGACTTCGGTTTGCCAGTAGCCGGTCTTGAGGTCCATCGACGAAAAGTACTTGGCGTTGTGGAGTCGATCCAGGGCGTCGTCTATCCGTGGGAGAGGGTACACGTCTTTCTTTGTAATCTTGTTCAGGCGACGATAATCGACGCAGAAACGAAGGGTTCCGTCCTTCTTCTTCACTAAGACCACGGGTGACGCCCACGGACTTTTGGACGGCTGAATGATGTCGTCGCGTAGCATTTCGTCAACTTGTTTCTTCACGGCCTCGCGTTCTCGCGTCGACACTCTGTACGGGCTCTGACGGACTGGTCGGGCACTTTCTTCTGTTATGATGCGATGTTTCGCGACTGGGGTCTGTCGAATTCTTGACGACGCCGAGAAGCAGTCCTTGAATTGCAGGAGCAGTGCTTTGAGCTCGTCTTGTTTGGCCTTCGGAAGGCTCGGGTTGACGTCGAATTCTGGTTCGGGGCCACGATTCGTCGAAACAGGTTCGGCAGCATCGAAGAGGGCGAAAGCATTGCTGGCGGCCACGCATTCGTCGATGTAGGCGACCGTCGTACCAATGTTGAGGTGCCTATATTCGTGGCTGAAGTTTGTCAGCACTACCTTTGCTTTACCGTCACGCAGCTCAGCTATACCTCTTGCGACGCAAATTTGACGGTTCAGGAGTAGGTGCTGATCGCCCTCGATGACGCCTTCAATGTTCGCGTGTTTTTCGGTACCGACGGAAATAATGACGCTGGAGAGCGGAGGCACAGTCACCTGCTCTTCTATCACATTCAACGCGTGGTTCCCTGGCGTCGCGTCGGGCGGGAGCGCTTTTTCTGAGGTTAGTGTTATCGACTCAGACCTCAGGTCGATTACGGCGCCGTGGTCACTTAGGAAGTCCATTCCAAGTATCACATCCCTGGATCAGTGTTGTAGGATTACAAAGCTCGCAGGATAAGTCCGGTTATTGATGGTGACTCCCGCCGTACAGACTCCAATTGGCGTTATCAGGTGGCCTCCAGCTGTCCGGATTTCGGGTCCACTCCACGCGGTCTTTACTTTCTTCAGCTTGCCGGCGAATGGCCCACTGACGACGGAATAGTCGGCACCAGTGTCGACGAGAGCGGTGACGTTGTGACCGTCGATGAGAACGTCGAGGTCGCTAGTCCGTCGTCTTGCGTTGCGGTTAGCTCGCGGCGTCGGGTCACGGCTGCGTCGATTTGTTGCGCTGCTTCCATCATGCTGCGTCGTCAGATCTAGCTCGGTCCGCGAGGTTTCGTCGGCAGGGCTCTGTCTGCTTCGCGTCGTGTCCAGCAGGTTGCGTCGCGGCAGCGTCGTCGGCGTCGGCGGAGGATCTTCGGTAGTTCGACGTACAGCAACCGCACCTCCATCGGTTGCTGCCCTTAGTTTTCCGGGTAAGGGCTCGGAGATCGGCCCCGAGCCGGGCTGGTGTACTGCCTACGATGCGATGAGGTGTAGCGGCCTGGCGACGGCGAACGGGAGGGTCGTCGGGGTGTCCACTGCGCTCCTGCGAGGTAGTCGGCAATGTCTTGTGGTCGTTCACCCCGCTGTGGACGAGGCGCGTTGACGGCGAAACCGCGTAGCCCCATCTGTCGGTACTGGCAACGGCGGTAGGTGTGGCCGGCCTCGCCGCAGTGGTAGCAGAGTGGACGGTGGTCAGGGGCGCGCCAAACGTCGGTCTTCCTCGGAGCGCAGCGCTGACCGGTGGGGGGGGCGGTATGGCGTCGGTGGCGGTGGCGGCGGAGCCTGGCGACGGAACTGCGGTGGTGCAGCGTCCTGACGCGGCCTTGGAGGAGCGTTGCGGCAGACTGCAGCGGCGTAGCTCATAGCTTCCGGCTGAGGCTGTGGTGCTTCGGGAATTCCAAGTGATTGCCGAACTTCCTCGCGGACAATGTCGGCGATCGAATCCACTTGCGGCTGCGGCGAGGGTAACAGCTTGCGCAGCTCCTCCCGCACGATCGCTCGGATGGTCTCGCGCAGGTCGTTGGTGCTGAGGCCATGAGCTCCGGCGTAGTTCGTTGTTGAAGAGCGGCGGTCGTACTGTCTTGTGCGCATCTCAAATGCCTTTTCGATTGTCGTGGCCTCAGTAAGAAATTCGTCGACAGTCTTGGGCGGGTTGCGGACAAGTCCCGCAAACAACTCTTGCTTAACACCTCGCAACAGGAACCGGAGCTTCTTCTCCTCAGCCATGGCGGGGTCGGCGTGCCGGAACAGTCTCGTCATCTCTTCCGTGAAGAGCGCCACGGCTTCATTTGGCAGCTGCATACGTGTTTCCAACAGCGCTTCGGCTCGCTCCTTGCGGACGACGTTTGTGACGCTGTCCAGGAATGCGGCGCGAAAAAGGTCCCAGGTCGTGAGTGTGGCTTCTCGGTTCTCGAACCATGTCCGAGCGGAATCTTCCAGGGCGAAATAAACGTGGCGCAACTTGTCATCGTCGGTCCAGTTATTGAAAAGGGCGACGCGGTCGAACTTTTCGAGCCAGCTCTCCGGGTCTTCGAGTGATGAGGCCCGGAAGGTGGGTGGCTCCCTGGGTTGATGTAGCCGGATCGGTGTAGGGGCCGCTGGGGCGGTCATCGTTCCGGTCGAGGTCGATGTCGTGGTCTTGGGCTGCCTGGTGGTTTCGGGAAGTAGCCCGTACTCCGGCTGGAGTCCCTTCTGCCTGCGGCTAGTTCGAGGATCGTGGCTTGGGCCCAGGTCAGTGCTCCGTGGGGGGCGTCCGGATCATGAACGAAGCAGCACCTCCACCAGATGTCACGTGGTCGTGACGTCGACGAAGGCAGAAGTCAGTAGGTCCAAAATGAAACTGTTTATTAGGCCGAACTTGTGGCCGGTAAACAGAAAGTCAGATTACAGCAATACACACTGCACTGATAGCGGCGAACAGAGCGTCGGCCGTCGAACAACTGTACATCGTTGGAACGCGCCGGCTTTTATAACGCACGCGTCCAACATTCTAGCCTTATCACTTGTCGTCGCGGAAGCTCTGGAATAATCTTGAGTGTTAGCGTCTTGCGTGCAATCTTAACAGAATGATCTACTACAAGCGAGAAGCTTCTGGAACAATAAGGCGCGGTCTGCGCCGAGTACTGCTGATAGTCTTTGTGGGGAGAAATCGAATACAGTGAAAGAAACGCGCGTGGCAATATTTGAGTAACTGGTTTCTTAGTTTCTTTTATGTACTGCCAAAACTTATCAGGATCGTTTTTTATGAAGTTAGGCAGCGATATCTTGAAATAATAATCTTTTGCTGTGTGAAGTGCACGCGCGAGGTCGTCTTGCATCTGCCTTATTTTGCTGTTCTGCGCTTGCTTCTTTTTAAGTCTCTTTATTCTGCGTTTTAGTTGGATGATGTTGCGATTCATCCAAGGCGTTTGCTTTTTAACTTTCTTAAGTTTATTGGGAACGAAGTTATCTGGGCAATAGTGGCACATATCTTTGAACTTGTTCCAAAGTAATTGAACGCTGTTGCCATCGAAATCAATCAAGCAGTTTTGCATGTAATCAATAATGCCTGGGTCATTGGCATGAGAGAAGTCTTTAAAGGAATGCAGAGAGACGTGCTTATATTTTTGTAGTGGTTGAAGTGGTAACGATATGTTTACGAGATGGTGGTCAGAGAGCCCTGGCTCGACTTCTACAGTGTAATCAGAAAAATCACGGCTGATGAATGCCAAATCTAACACCGAGCTAGATGTATATTGTACACGAGTTGGTTCATGGACTACCTGCATTAAATTATACCTTGACATAATATCGAACATAATATCGAACATAATGCTAACATGTTTATTATGTGAACTACTAGCAACAAGGCCTTGCCAATCTACTCCCGGCAGGTTAAAATCACCGAGCAGAACAATTTTCTTATTCTCGTGCATTGACATTTCGTTATACAGCGTCTCTAATACATCCGTCGTTGCATCTGGAGGCCTATAAAGGGCGTACAACATAAAACTCTGGCCCCAGCAAGATATCATAACACGCAGGCTTTCAACACCTACTAAATCGTCCAATAAAACCGCCTCAACACTATCTTTCACTAAGATCGCCACAGCACCACCCCTAGCTTGCCGGTCTTTACGAAATACTGTATAAGAAGGGGGGAAAATGTCGTTATCGCATATCTTTTCACTCAGCCAGGTTTCTGTTGAAACAGTTACATGCGGATCATACTGTAAAAGCAAAATTTCTAAGGATTCGGTTTTGTTTTTGACACTGCGGGCGTTTATATTCAATATTCGGACTCGTTTACGATCATCACAGGCATCGTGTCAGTCGCGAGATAATTTCGATGTATTATCGCGCTGACCTTCCACGTGTGTGGACTGTACGGTGTCTGCAGCTTTAACACGTCTGTTCAATGTTTCATCCGAAAAAAAATATTCTTTAACAATTCTTATTCTGTCATATCATTATGTTCTCTCATTATATTGTCATTCATTTCTATTTCTAATATTTCGATACGTCGAGCGTATGCCTACTCATCTGATAAGGCTCGCTTTGTCGGCGCTTCACCCACGAGGTATTTCTCGCCTCTTGCACGTATGATTGCCCCGCTATATTTATCCTCTTCTAGAGTTTAAATTTAGTTTTTAACTACCTGCAGTTGATTCGTCAATAATCCCGGGTTTTCTGTTTCAATTTTCACCAAATCTTTAAGCTCCAACCGCAGGTCGCGTTCCTGTTTTCGCGCATTGTATTGCACGTGACAGCCCCACTTTATCGCCATCATTTTTATCCTTTCCTTAAATAATTCTCATTTTTCCGCCGCACTGCGTTTTGTGTCATTACAAAATCTCTCTATTTCCTTTTTTGCCTTATTGACAAACCCTTCATCTGTGATTAGCTTAGTATTCAACTTCCACCTTTCCCATACAATCTTTTTTTTTGCACTTTTGCCCAAGCTCAAACGACACCGAGAAATGATCACTGAAGGACACAACGTAAACAGCATAGTTTTGACACAAAGGCGCAATCTCAGCACCGAAATATAATCTACCTAGTCGTGCATGACTAGTGCCTTGAAAATGTGTAGAGTGTTGACGACTACCACCCTTCGCAAACAGAGCCACGTCGTGTAAAGAAAACTTGCTCAGGCTATCTCTTAGCAAATCGACGCTTTCATAGCTTATCCTGGCAGCAGTGCTACGATTTTCTTGGGTAAGAACACAATTGAAGTCGCCCATCACAATCACACACCTCTGACAATCAACTTACGCGTGCATCTCACGGAAAAACAAAGATCTTTCCCGCATATTTGTCGGTGCGTATACACATATCGTTCTAAATTTCGTACTCCCGTATGAAAAGTCACACACAACAAAACGCCCACGCAAGCAACTTATAACTTCTTCCACAACAATGCCCAGGGAGTTCTTGCGAAAAATTATACACCCCGCTGATGTTCCCACTGCATGACTCACACACGCATTTACCGCAATGAAAACTGTAATACCAAGCTATCAGTCGCGTCATCAGTACTAAGCTTAGTCTCCTGGACCGCGAGCAAATCAAGGTGCTTTTCTTGCATCAGGCGCTCCACCTGGCACTGTTTGCGATGTACTCCTAGACCACGTACGTTCAGGGTACCAATGCGTAAAGGCAAAGTGATGCTAGCCATGTTGATGACAAGGGTAAAACCACAATACTGCGCTTACCATGATTCGTATAGCGTGCAGTGGGAAAACCAGGGTCTTACTTATCCCGTCCCTGACCCCGAACCGGTGACGATGACGCCGACCGGGTTTCGGGGACATATTTTTTACCCTTAGCGCCCGTGACGCGATGCCACTGACGCTCCGGGCGTTTCATGCTGGGTGCCGTGCTTTCCGCTCGGGGACGCTTCCTGTGTCCCGCGGTCGCTGCCGTACCCTCTGCGCTGGCTTCTGATGTACCGATCTCGCCACTGTCACTCATGTCTTCCTCGATGGTTTCTTGACTATCCCGCTGGCAGCTTGTTTCGGCCATCTCTTCTGCTGCCTACGTTGGGTCCTGCCTGTCTTGCGTTGGCATGTCGACTTTCTCGTCAACAGTCGCCTGAACCTTTGCGTTGTGTCCCGTGGCGTCGCTGCCTGGGGCAGACTTCCCGGCCTCCTCAGCGTCCATTCAATTCTCTTGGGCGTCGTCTATTGGCAGAGTGGTCTTAGTGACTCTAACATAACTCTGGCGCAATCCTGACTATCATGTCCAAACGCTCGGCATAACCCGCAGCGCCGCGGAGTCTGGCAGTCTCGTCGGTATGTCCTTGCATGCGGTACCTTAGGCAGAGCGGCGCCCGACCCGGGGCCACCAGAAGGACAGTGCGCTCTGCAAAATTAAAAATCACAGCATATCCACTAAGTGAATGATGGTGAATGGGCGAACCTCGGAGGGATCATTCGGGTAACCGTGAATCCCCCCCCGTACATTGCCCACTCGATCATGCCAAGACGTGACAACACGTGTCACGTCTTTGCATGATCCTGGGTGTTCGATCGTGAGCTGGGCACGAGCGTCGCCGACTTATGTTCCGAGCGCTACCAGCCCCTGGCGCTCCCAGCCTCAGAACAACGCCAGTTCACGTTCCACGACAGAGGAAGACGATGCCACCTACTCAGACGCCGAAGTCCACACCAGTGCTCGACGCAACGCCTCGCCTCCGCATGCATCGCCACAGAACGCTGCTGTGAGTTGTGAAAGCCACGCGTCCTTGGCTATGGTGGACGATTGGCCCAGTTGGTGATTCATGATCGACGTATGTATACTGCGCGGTAGTAAACACGGTCTTCCGTGTTTACTACCGCGCAGTATACATACGTCGATTTTGGCTATGGGTTGTGCCGCCGTGAGTACCGGAGCCGCCGCATGCTCCGCAGATACCGGCTGCCCTGGTTTTGCATGCGACTCACACGAGAGCACCGTGGAGCTGACTACGTTGATCACGATGGAGTCCACCTCCGGTGCTCGACTCCGAGTACCGCGTCGGCCCGACGATCCCAATTATAACAGCGCCATCTATCCTCTTTAATCGTCAACTATACGAAAACCACTAACGTGATCTAGTGATATTATTTCCAAGGACATATACACACAACGCCATCTATTGAGCAATTCATAAACTAGAGGTGGCTACATACATACCACATACATACGGAGGAGGGAACGACCCACACCCTAAGGAGCTTCGCCCCTAAAAAGATGTGGCTAGTCGTCAAGCATTACACCTTCCTTCAGTTTCAGTCTCGCAACCCTCGTCGTCGATGTCGCATGTTCGAAGACCGCGACGGTCCAGTTGTCGTTCGAAACCTCCAGGACTTCACCAAATTCACTCAACACTTATCGAATGCTCCCATTTGAGACAACAAAGTCAACCCAGTGAATTTTCAAGATGACGTCTTGTTGGATAGAATCGATGACAGCACAGAAACCACCCTCGACTTGGAGTCGACCCGTTTTAAGCAAGACATCCTTCTCAGCTTTGGTTCGCAACTTCACCAACCAGATGTGATTAATCTGGAAGGCACCAATGCCGGTGATTGCCTTGATGACGCCTATTTCTTCTAATGGTGCCCGAAAGTTTTGCAACCGGTATGGTCTTTTTGCCAAATCATGGTGCAGAAACACGCACTGCTGCATGCTATCACCCGAAGGCAATGTCGACAGCAAAAACCGGTAATCTGAAACAGCAGATAAAAGCCTGTCACCGTGGCCAGCAGCGGCCGCCGAAGCACCTCGCACGGAGCGAGCCATGACAACATCCGTCTCCAACGGAAGCCGAAAGTGCTTTTCACATCCACGCGCCATGTTTGTGCCTGCGTTGTAACGGCGAGCTATTTATATGCACCATTTACGGTTCGCGGTAGGCAGATCTCGGAGGAGCTTGACCTTGTTTTCTATCACGGAACGCCCTTACATTTTCTTTCAATTTGAAACACTGCCCTTGAGACGCGCACGAAAAAAGTGACCTCCTTGTGTACCCACTCATGATGTAGAAGGAAAAAAAATTGGACAGTTTGCACATTCCAAAGTGTGTTCGGCAAAAGCTTGTGGCCATTCGACTCACTATGACATGTCTTTTTTCTTTTACACTCTCAGTGGGATGGCACACAAACGAAATGTGTGCGTGTTTTCTTTCTTAATTTTTTACCGCGAACCGCAGCGAGACGCAAGACTAATCTGCCTCCATTCGCATGCGTTCGTATTTTCTCGCGCTTTGCGCATCGTGCACACGTCATCCGCGTTCCAGCGCTTAAATTGACGGACACTTTGTAAATTCCAGTGTTTTCCGCGAACGCCTGTGTCCATTGAGACGGGGGGCGGTCAGAATAGAACGCGACGCGCGTGTCTCCCTCCTTGCATGATTGTAAACGCTGGGCAGAGCGACGCATGCAAAGCGCGAGCGCTGTAGAGTTCGACGCGACCGGCGTCCGCTTGCGCACCCCGGCGGCCACCTGGCACCGTGCCAGGGCTCGGATGGACGGACGGACACGGACGGACACTAACGGATGGATGGACAGACACGGACGAACACGGATGGACGGACGGAAGAACAGACACGGACGGACACGAACGGACAGACGGACAGAGGGATACACGGACGGACGGACGGACGCACCGACGGATGGACGGACGGACGGACAGACGCGGACGGATGGAAGCAGATGGACGGACGGACGCCGGATGGACGTGAGCATGAGACATTAAAGGCTTTCGCCTTAAAATAACA
Source organism: Rhipicephalus appendiculatus (assembly GCA_030522465.1). Taxonomy (NCBI): domain Eukaryota; kingdom Metazoa; phylum Arthropoda; class Arachnida; order Ixodida; family Ixodidae; genus Rhipicephalus; species Rhipicephalus appendiculatus. Next base: position 37,083 of record JALIZH010024253.1, read on the forward strand.
CGGGGTACACTTGCGGCAGACGACACCGCATGGCTGGAGACGCAGAGTGGTAATTCCACGTGCCGCAGTTTAAAAGTAAAAGAAATATCAACCACCGTCGGCTGCTGCATTGTAGACACTTGCAGCGCCTTGTTCAAACACTAAGACGTAACAACTGTGACTGTTGTTAGTTCACGCTTGTCCCGTGTATACCTATGCGTTCTTTCCGAGCGTCCTTTGTGCTGCAGCGGCGCGCTGCAAGTATCGAGCTGCTTGTCGTTCTTCGTATGACATTCGGAAATCTCGCTATCGCATTCATTGCTTCGCCCAAGTGGCAAAACTGTGACTTTTTAAATTAACAACTAGGTAATTGGAACGTGTTCCCTAGTTCGAAAATCTAGAAATATGTTATTGCGATAGCAACTAAATGGGCACTCTCGGCTAACTTTTGCCGTCGCCGTCATGCTCCGCATAATTATGTGTATATATATAAAAAAGCGGTCGCTGCGGAGACACCGACCGCTGTCTCCGCAGCGCGCTGCGTTTGACCACTGAGCCACACGCGATTCATGCGCTGGCATAATAACTGCAAGCCATTTATGGACACCATTTACTGCTGGCGGCATGCAGATCTCGCAGGAGCTTGAGCGTGTTTTCTATCACACAACACTCCTAGATTTTTTTTTTCAGTTAGAAAACTGCCTTTGAAACGCCCACGAAAAAGCGGTCCCTTTCTTTACCCACTCGTGATGTGGAACGTAAAAAAAAATTACACCATCTCCCTCTAAAGGGAACCATGTGTAGATGTGAAGCAGCGGGCGGTAACGCTTACTCTGGCGGCGGCGTTGACGCTGGCGCTCATCGCGGCGTTGCGCAGGAGAGAAACCTGGGGAGGCGTAATCACGCAGTGATGGACCGGTGTTTCCTACTGGAACATGCCAATTGCTGCTAATGGGCAAACAGAGACAGAAGACTCGAAGTGTGCGCGTTAATAAAAGCGGACTGCGGGTCTCTGTCCAGTCGGAGTCTTCTGTCTCTCATTGCCCATTAGCAGCGATTGGCATGTTCCAGCAGGAAACACCGGTCTATCAGTGCGTGATTGCGCCTCCCCAGGTTTCTCTCCTGCGCAACGCTGCGATGCTTTATTTTTAATCATATGAAATTAAAATTATGCATTCCCATAAAATAATAGTATTTATAATAATAATAATAATAATAATAATAATAATAATAATAATAATAATAGTAATAATACAAAGAACATGACTATCAGCTCCTGGCCAGAAAAATAGCTCTGATTATCCAACGGTATATAAGCGACATCGCATGGCAAAGTTAGTTTCAAATAGCAACTCGTGGGCAGGCATTAGTATTTTTACAACTGCGTCAATCAGGTTAGAGTATGCAACAAAAATGGTAGCACTTTTTGTGCTGGCGCACAAACGGTATTCCCCATCGTGTGTACCGGCTAGAAGTAATCAGTTTATGTTGATTGAAAGTGCTTCAGATTTCAGAGTTGATTTTACGGAAAGTGCGTTGTCCTTGACTGTCAAGAAATTCAAATATGATATTTGGAAGATAAATCTCGAGGGGGGGACACTTGCATGGAGTGTCGCCCCCAGCCTGAACACAGGTGGGGTTAGGACCCCCCCGACACCTCATGATTTACGCCACTGTTCCCTAGTATTCTGTCGTTGTACGTACTCGAAGTCTTCGCCTCGCCGCCGTCGCTTTGAAGCCATTTGTTGCGCTAACTGTTGCCTTAACTTTAAGTGGACCAGTGGCGAGTAGTGCGATTTACCCGAACTCCGTGGCACATACCCGCACATAGCCACGGGAGGCGATCAGCTGCTGCGATTCGCTCGCCTTGGCGGGGCCTCTCCGGACTTCGGTTGTATCCGGCTGCAGTTCTTTCAGGATGCATGTACGCTGTTTTTTCCACGTCAACCCTTGGTGTGTCCACGCCGGCGTTTTCAAGATGAATAGAAGGAGTGTTTGAAGTGAGCGTAATCGACCGGGAGGTATGTTTGCGTACCAGCCTGCATGAAGTCCTGCGTAATAAGAACAACAAGGGAAAGGTGAACACGTCCGAGAATCCGCCACGGTGGTTTAGTGCTTTTGGTACTTAAATGCTGACCCGAAGGCCGCGGTTCAAATCATCCCTTGAGGACGACGGAGTGACACGTGCAGCTACCTGCTATGACGTGGAAGTGGTCCCTGGTGCGGCGCTGCCATCGACACTACTTAAGCGGAACCGTGCTCAGCGATTCCTCACATCGGTTGGCAGCAGCGGCTTTGGCAACGGGCTTCTGTCGCTAAACCCACGCATTGCACTACGCAGGTTAGTTTTATTCAATTGAAACTTTTCACTGTTCCTATTTGCCACACCTGCTGCTGCCAACCTGGTGTATTTTTAAGCGGAATTTAAATTTTGAACCATGGTCACGAATGCAGAATTGTCGCGTGAGGTTGACGCACTTCGAAGAGAGGTGGTAGAAATGCGCAAAAGCCTTGAGATGTTCAACTCCCTGTACGAAAAAAATGAAACAAGATCAGGAAGTGTTAGCTTTGGACAACAAAGCTTTGAGAAAAGAAAACGAGGACCTAGCAAGAAGGCTTGCTGATTCGGAGCAATACTCTCGTATCAACAACATTGAAATCAAGGGTATACCCTGCGCGCAAGGGGAGGACTGCAAAGCCATCTTGCAAAAAATTGGAGACAAGATAGGGTGTCCAGTGACCTCTACAGACATTGACGTCATTCACCGTGTACCCGCCAAGAGGGACAAAAACATAATAGCCCGATTTTGCGTGAGAACAAAGAAGGCTAACTTCATGAGCAAAGCTAGGAAAGCTAGGTTAACTACGACAGACCTTGATCTCCCACAGACCCCGGCCGTTCCAATCTATATCAATAAACACGACGCCTGAAAACAAGCGCCTTTTTGCGCGGGCATTACCTCTGAAAAAAGAAAAAAAGTGGAAGTTTCTTTGGACTGATGGTTGTCGCATCAAGGCGAGAGAAACAGAGGACACCCGGGTGTGTGTCATTGGAAGCACAAGGGACCTGTCCAAAATTTGCTAACGGGGCCTAACCAAGTTTGACTTGGCTTGATAATGGGTTACGTGCCTTCCGGAATAAAACAATTAGTCTCAGCTAAAAAGCCAGAATTGACGTTTTTTCATCAAAATGTTCGTTCGCTGCCAAACAAAATAGACGATTTCAGCTTGCTACTCGACACTTTCGGAATACCGTTTTCAGTAATAATGTTAACTGAAACTTGGTGAACGCCCACATCGGACATGCTTCAGCTTCCTGGCTATCGATCGTTCTTCCGTAATCGTCGTGATAAGCGAGGGGGGCGGTATCGCGCTCCTTCTCGAGGAAAATATCTTGGCTGAGCTCGTGGTCGATTTTACTGATATAACCCCTGATTATGAGGTGTTAACAATGCAGAGCAGTAACAACATGTTCTCCGTTATGTACAGACCACCATCTGGTGATGCAACCCGATTTCTTGCATCCCTTGAAAAGCTTTTCAGCTATTCATTAGAAGAGAAAATCAACCTGGTCTTAGGTGGTGACGTCAATATAAACATGCTTTCATCGTCCCTGCTACAAAAAGATTTCCATTCACTCATCACAACTTACGGTTTTTCAAACGCGATATCTTCTGCAACACGCGTGACTATCGATGGCGCATCCCTATTAGATGTATTCATCTCAAACATTAACATCGACTTGTTAGAGGCCGACGTTGTGTACACTGACATTAGTGATCACCTAGGTATTATATTACTGGTAAATCGAATGCACTCTATTGCTAGTAAAACTAAAAAAAACCAGTTCTTATTCAATCTATCACCTCATCAAATCTTGAAGCATTTCGCCAAGCTATTGCCCAAGAGGTATGGCATAGCGTTTACCAAGCGAAAGATAGTGACTTTGCATACACTGCTTTTATTAGCACTTTCAAAACTCTTTACCATGAACATTTCCCCAAGAAAAAGATGGCACGGGCATCCAAGGCACGGAAACCTTGGCAACGGCTGATCTTCTTGGTATGGTTAAACGCAAACATGCCCTGTATGCTCAATTTGTGAAGTCTAGAGATCCAGCCCTACTAAGAGAATTTAAGAAATATCGAAATAGTTTAACAAGTCAGCTTAGGTCTGCAAAGGATGATTATTTCGTAGCAATGTTTAGTGACCCAGTCAATCAAAAAAGTGACGTGTTCTGGCGCAAAGTGAATGCTTTGTTAAAGCCTACTTCACTTTCAGTTCTTCCGGACGTTTTGAGTCATAATGGTCAAAAACTTTCGGGAAACGCGATACGGAATGCGTTTAATGATTTATTTTCATTGAAACCTCAGTTAAATATTGTTGATGGCCTTGACAACTATGCTCAGTTCCTGCCTGTAAACGCGTTCAGTAACACTCTATTTCTTGCCCCAACTACCCCACTAGAAGTTTTTTCTTGCTTCAGTAATATTGGTAACAGCCGCTCCTTGGACGCCGATGGTATCCAGATTCGCCCCATAAAGTATGTGCTTGACATCATATGCCCTGTTCTTACCCATATTTATAATTTAGTATTATCTACAGGAGTATTTCCAAACCAAATGCAGATCGCACGCGTTGTTCCAGTTTACAAGCATGGTGATAAAGGGAAAATAAACAATTATCTACCTATTTCAATAATCCCAGTGTTTTCAAAAGCAATCGAAAAATTAATGCATATCAGATCGTTATCATTTTTTAATCACCACAATTTGTTTCAAGATTTTCAACATGGGTTCAGGAAGCATCGCTCTACTGAAACAGCCCTCTTGACTCATAAAAAAATAATTATAGATGCATTTAGTCGTAAAGAAATGGCATTAGGCATATACGTCGACTTTTCTAAGGCATTTGACTTAATCGATCATTCCATCCTTCTCGGCAAATTAGAAAACTATGGTGTGCGTGGGACAGCGCATGCTCTTCTAAAATCCAATCTTTCAGACAGGACAAAATTCGTAGATGCCAACAATGAAATATCTGCAAGGAAGCCGGTCGTTGTTGGTGTGCCACAAGGAAGTATTTTAGGGCCACTTTTATTTTTGATTTATATAAATGACATTGTACACTGCACAAATAACGCAACATTTGTCTCTTACGCCGATGACACGACAGTTTTTATTACAGGGAGCTTGGAAACAGAGAAGAAATGGCTAATAAAACACTGTCTGCCATAGATTCCTGGGCTTTAGTGAATTTACTAAAACTAAACCCTTCAAAAACACAAGTTATTTTATATACGCCTAAAGGAAAAACCTTGATAAATAAGATGAATTTATTTCTGGGCTCTCAGCAGTTAGACATGGTTGATTCCGTCAGTATTCTTGGAGTATATTTTTCACGGCACCTTACGTGGAATGTACATGTTGATAGTCTACACTCTAAGATGTCATCGGCCATTGGTGTCCTTGCACGTATGCGCTCTATTCTTCCCACTAAGGTGAAAATTATGATATACAATGCACTGGTATTATCTTTGTTACAGTACTGTAGCTTAGTGTAATGTACAACCGGTGTGACGAATTTGCGCAAGTTGCACTCACTACAGAAAAGAGCCATACGCCATATTGCTGCTGAACACTATCTGTCCTCTACAAAACTTCTTTTTCCAAAATATGATATTCTTCCAGTTTTCTCTTTGTACAATTACAGGCTGATGTTGTGTTATAAAGAGTTTGTTAAATATGGTACCAATACCACAATAAATCTTGCTAAACTTAACGTAAACACAAGTGTTCGACTCACCAGGCACAAAGAAGTTTGGACTGTACCCACCCCAAGAACTTTTTATGACGAATAATCATTGTCCTACAGGCTACCTTCTCTGTTAAACTTTTTAAACCGCGAAGATTTTGATCCTACGTCTAAACAAAACTGTCACATTAAACACTTCGCCCAGCTGATATATTTTCCTGAATAATACATCTCTCAGAATTTCTGGCCATTCTTTCCTTTCTATTGTTGCTTTTTCATGTTCATGCCACTTCATGACTATACATTTCAACTATTCTCTTTTTATTTTCAGCGCTTTGTTTCATAAATTTTTGTATTACTTTTTGCGATGTTATACGTATAAGTTTGTTTCATATTCTTTATGCATGATTGTCTGCCATCCCTGCTGCTTTGCCGACTTGTGAACGGGGTCGGGACCTCGTCAAGCTCTTGAGCTTTTAGTCCTGTACTCCTCCTAATCAAAAGGAAATAAAATGATTGATTGACTGATTGATTGATTGATTGATTGATTGATTGATTGATTGATTGATTGATTGATTGAAATCCCGGCCGCGGCGGCTGCATTCTTCGATGGAGGCGAAAATGCTCGAGGCCCGTCTACTTAGGCCCGTAATCAATAACAGCACTTAAGTTTCGCGATAACTTGCACTTATGAAAGTATGAGGAAAGTGTAAGTTTAAGTTAAGTTTGGGGAAAGGTTCAAAAACTACACTTAAGCTGCACTTATGAAAGTATCACTTTTCTGGGTAAGTATGGCCCCTGGGAACGAGGCTATAGAAGTTTTTACACTTGTGTCATTAAATAAGGCACGAATAAATTACTGTAACTTTCGCGGAACACTGGCCGTAAATTTTACAGTCTTCATAAAGGTACACTTCGTAAGAGGCGGAATAAATAATTCTCGCTTTTGTCGGTTTTATGTAGGGATGGTCGATTAAAATTTTTAATCGATTAATCGTTAATCGTTCATCGATTTAACCTTTAATCGATTCATCGATTTAACCTTTAATCGATTAACTGGTTTCGATGTGATGTTTTAATCGATTAATCGACATTTTTGATGGGTGCTTTAAAAAGGATACCTTATTGTTTGAGAGGCATTGTTTGTGTGTGATCTCGACCGAAGTCTTTCTATTAGACGCGCTAGACGTCACGTGTGCACATTTGCGCCTTCGTGAAAATTAACACTTTCGGCCGATTGACACGGGGCCCCCGCCGTCTTTGGGTGATGTCACGGATTGAAGGATCTGTAGCCATCGTCCATGGACGATTCGGCGGCAGGTCGTATTTTCTCGAAGCCTGGCTACTCGAGCGCACCGATATCGGAGGCGTTTCCGGCGACCACACTGGTCGAAAAGACGCACAGGAAACATGCAGCGTGGCCGAGGGTTAGGATATCCCGCGAAAGGCAAAGCAGATAATATTTAATAATATCTGGGTTTTAACGTCCCAAAAAAGCCAATGCAGAGACGAGGAGGAAGATGAAGTAAATGATACGCTGGCACTCGTACGGAGGGCATTTAAAATACAAAGGAAAAGATTACTCGAAGAACCCCTACGAAAGTTGGCCTTGAATTTGTCGCTTCCGGTGGTTCTTTCATTTGCTGCAACCACCTTTGGTTTTAGCGACGGGAGCGTTTTCAACGCTGTATCCAATTATCTACGAGACTCTAAAAGAATGGATTGTTAAGTGTAGATTATTTCAATTGTCTTGGTTACAGCTGTATATATATTTTTGTGGTTGTTGTTGCTTTTCTATGGCTTTCTTGCTTCTCTTTCTTTTTTTCCACTTTTTTTTAATCTTGCCAGTTTATAATATTAATCTGTAATGCAATTCATTCTCAACCCTTTCCCCCAGTAAGTGAATTAGTTTCTTCAGCAAGACACCGTCCGATGCATGGCCTATCCCCCCGAGGTGGCTTGCGCCAAAACAATGAGGAACCAACCAACCAACTTTTCTCCGATTGTCCGTTAGATATTGCGGAAGCCCTCAATAATATAGTATAATTGCGGAATAACGTAATATCTTCCTTGAGGTCGCCCATGCGAAATTTCACAGCAACATACTCGCTTCAGACAGACCATCGGTACAGGCATCTGGGGGGAAGTAGAGCGACAAGAGTTTTTGCCTCCCGGTTAAAATGAGCGGCAGTTGCACCAGCGTAATCCACATATTTCACCTCCTCGTTGCCTAACTCGGCTCTACGCGCACATCTTCAATCGTGTGTACAGCCGCAACTGTCATAATAATAATAATAATAATAATAATAATAATAATAATAATAATAATAATAATAATAATAATCTGGTGTTTTACGTCCCAAAACAACGATATGATTATGAGGAACACCGTAGTGAATCGCTCAGGAAACATCGACCACCTGGGGTTCTTTAACGTGCACCTAAGTCTAAGTACTCGGGCCTCATGCATTTTCGATTCCATCGAAAAAGCGGCGGCCGTGGCCAGGATTCGATCCCGCGACCCTCGGGCCAGCTGTCGAGCGCCGCAACCATTAGACTACCGTGGAGCCCGAACTATAAGCGTACGGGCTCCACGGTCAGGCATTAGAACATATAGCCTTTTGCGACTGTCCTCCTTTCGCGTCACAGCAGAAGACGGGGGGCCTCCAAGCTCGCTGACGTGTGAGAGCAAGCGTTAGCTGAAAGCAGCATTTCTCCAGGGTCTGTACGGCCATTTTCATAATCCGCGAGTGTCCTTACTTGAGCTGCATATTCGCTCAACTAAAGGCGGCACCTGTTGTGCTTCGTGTGGAGACGAGGTCCAAGTTTCAAGTGCTAGGGTTAATCTACTACACGTGTTCATGTCAAGAAAACAGCTGAGTGTATATTTTCCGCATCATAGCGCAAGAAAACTGCGCTTGAACACGCTGTTTGCCGAAGTGACTAACACGTATAAATTGGGCTAACTGCATCGCAGGAATGCTAGCTTTAAAATCATGATATATATATATATATATATATATATATATATATATATATATATATATATATATATATATATATATATATATATATATATATATATATATATATTGTAAGGCAACGTTTAGGCAGGAAGGGGTTCCCATCGGCGCAAGTGTCGAGGATGCGCCAGCGTTAGAGCTTTCGCCTTGTGACATTGCCGAGGTCTGTTGGCACAAACGGCGTCCGGAACGAAGCTCCAGGGGTGTATTGGAGTGGGAGTCGTAGAGGCACCGGTAGAGCGAGAGGATTGAGGGACCGGACAGCACAATCCACCACTTGTAAGGCAACGTTTAGGCCGCAAGACACTTCTTTTTATTCGTCAAGCCTCAGCCCCACAACCCAGGCCAGAGAGGTGATGATGAGTATGTACAGGTGAGGTGATGAAGGGTATGAACAATGCTCACAATATATATATATATATATATATATATATATATATATATATATATATATATATATATGAGAGGTGGCACTGACACTTCAAGAAAACTTGATTTATTACATCGACGTTTCAGTCAGAGCCTGACCTTTATACTTATACGGCAACCAAAGGCAAGCACTCCTTCAACTATACATATATATGTATAGTTGTATATATATGTATATATATTATATATACATATATATATATATATATATATATATATATGTATAGTTGTATATATATATATGTATATATATGTAACAGGCCGGCAGGAGCTGAAGTTGGTCGTTTGCGGCGTTGACAAAGTGTGCAAGAAGCGACATACTTGGCCACAAAGGTAGAAAGGCCCGGCCAGAAAAAACGGCTCCTAACGCGGTTGTATGTCTTCTGAAAACCCAAGTGGCCAGCAGATGGATCGTCGTGCAGTGCTTCGAGAACTTGTTTACGCAGCGAACGGGGAAGTACTGCCACCCACCGATGCCCATCGGTATTGTAAGTATAGCGCTGCAGCACATTGTTCTCCAGCTTGAATTGTCTCAGCTGACGACGTAGTCTGGCATTAGGTGGAGAAGGCGTGCCATTGAGGTATCCGATGATGCGGTTACAATAGGGGTCGTCACGTTGACACGCGGCAAACTGAGCGCAGCGGTCGGAAGATCGCGACTCAGCAACTGCCAGGGGCGATAACGAGAATGAAGACGAAGCCGCTTGATCACCTGTGGGGCAGTGAGGGTGCGTGGTCGGAGATGAAAGTGGCAGAGGGCAGCGAGAGAGAGCGTCGGCATCATGATGCTGTTTGCCAGACTTGTACACAACGTCAAACGTGTACTCTTGCAAACGAAGTGTCCAGCGACCGAGGCGCCCAGACAAATTTTTCAGCGAGGACAACCAGCATAAAGCGTGGTGATCGGTAATCACAGTGAAGTGGCGTCCATAAAGATATGGCCGAAATTTCTGTATGGCCCACACTACAGCGAGACATTCCTGTTCTGTTACCGAGTAGTTCTGTTCCGCAGGTGTAAGTCCACGACTTGCATATGCAACTACTCGCTCACGTGAAATGTCGTCGCGCTGTAGGAGGACAGCACCGATTCCATGTCCGCTGGCATCTGTGTGCAGAAATGTGGGTGCACTCTCGTTGAAGTGGCGGAGGACGGGGTCTGATGTTAACGCACGTTTAAGGGCTTGGAAAGCACATTCGCAGTCATCAGTCCAAACGAAGGCTGTTCCCGACGTCAGAAGCTTGTGTAGTGGCCTCGCGATGGTAGCAAAGTTACTGATGAAGCGGCGGAAGTAAGACGCCAGGCCAAGGAAACTTCGCAAATGTTTTTGATTGTCTGGGCGAGGGAAACGAATCACGGCAGCAATCTTGTCTGGGTCTGGTCGAACGCCATCTTTGCTGACAAGGTGGCCGAGCAATTTGATGCTTTTAGTGGCGAAGTGGCACTTCTTTGCGTTGAGCTGAAGTCCAGCGTTCGAAATGCATGTTAAAACTTCGTCCAAACGCTCAAGGTGCTGAGGAAAAGTGGAAGAAAAAATGACGATGTCGTCTAGATAACATAAGCAGCTTTTCCACTTGAGGCCACGTAAAACAGTATCTATCATGCGCTCGAATGTTGCAGGAGCGTTGCATAATCCAAAGGGCATTACGTTGAACTCATAAAGCCCGTCCGGTGTTGCAAAGGCTGTTTTGTCCTTGTCTGCTTCGTGCATAGGTATTTCCCAATACCCGGACCGGAGGTCAAGACTGGAGAAATACTCTGCACCTTGAAGGGAGTCGAGGGCATCATCGATGCGTGGCAACGGATATACATCTTTTTTTGTGATCTTATTTAGCGCTCTGTAATCAACACAGAAACGTACAGAGCCATCCTTTTTCCGGACCAAGACCACAGGAGATGACCAAGAGCTGGACGAAGGCCGGATGATGTCACGTTTGAGCATGTCGGCGACGTTGTCCTCAATGATTTGTCGTTCCGCCGAAGACACACGGTATGGGTGGCGGCGTACAATGGAGCTGCCATCGGTTTCGATGCGGTGCACTGCAGCGGACGTGCGTCCCAGAACCTTGGAGTGCACGTCAAACGAAAGGCTGTGCTTTTGAAGAAGGTCTAAAAGGTCTCTTTTGCTCAGCAGTGAGGTGGGGATTAATGGTAGCATTTAAAGCAGTGGTGGTAGCCTTAGGATCAGTTGAGGCAGACAAAGGCGGTGATCCTGCGTGAAGGGAAACCAACGACAAAGGCTCGGTGTCAGCGAAGCAACGCACAGCAGTGCCCTGGGGCAGCATCACTGGCGAAGAAGTTGGGTTAAGTGCGGTTACCAACGCTCTACCGTCAGTAAACCGCACAATATATATATATATATATATATATATATATATATATATATATATATATATACGTAGATTATGAAGAGTCTGGCTTCGGTTGCCGTAGAACAAAATAGGAAAAATATATATACGCCTCTAAAAAACTGTTTATTGGTGACGTTTCGATCGGAGACCGATCTTCATCTTGATGAAGATCGGTCTCCGATCGAAACGTCACCAATAAACAGTTTTTTAGAGGCGTATATATATTTTTCCTATTATATATATATATATATATATATATATATATATATATATATATATATATATATATATTAGGCGGACAGCTGAGCTAGTTGGTATATAGAATGCTGAAAATTGATTATTAGCATCCTTGTCCCCTTTACGCTAGGAATAAGATATAACGGCAATAGGACCCAGTCAGGAAATAAACAACGCAATTACAATTTGGCACTTCTTGGATCACTGTGTATTGCCGTTGAAGAAGAAAAATTAAATAAAATCTGCCCAAAACCCTGATATGATTAGGAGGGACGCCGAAGGGCTCCGGAAATTTCGACCATCTGGTGTTCTTCATCGTGCACTGACATCGCACAGTACGTGGGCCTCGAGCATTTCGCTTCCATCGAATTGCGACCGCCGCGGACGGGTTGGAACCCGCGAACTTGGGGTCAGCAGCCGAGCGCTGTAACAACTGATCCACCATGCCGGACCTGAGAGTTAAATAAAATACCCAAAAAGTTGCCATAGACACAGCACGCGAAGAAATTCGCTAGTTTATCAAAGGCAAGGAGGGCTGAGTTTATGCGATGAAACACGATGAAACAGAGCGGAGCCGAAAACGAACGCAAACAAAATATGCAATTAGACGATGCACTCACACGTCTGAAATATACAAAAAACAACAAACTTCACTGTTGAGCACTGACACACCACCCTTCTGTTTTCATTTAGTGAACCATAGCGCTGAAAACACATGGACAAAGGAAGAGGTCCTGCGAAGAGGACGCAGCTTTCTGAACGAATATGAATTTCCAACAGTCCATCCTTTTTAAACATAAGAATCGCTTGTGTCATTGAAGAGCGACTTGATTTTAAAGATAAGTTACACAAAGGCTCTTGGCTAAGTAGCGAGATACTGATAACTTACATGAAGAGGCGGATTGGTGGGTTCGGGAAGGTGTCCTCAACATTGTAATTTTAGTCATGACCATTTTTCTTCGGAGGATGACTCTTGGCACATTAATAAAGTTGGCGTGAAGCAGGTGATATCTTAAGTTTCCATCGCTGTCTCCGAGTACTACTTACCACCTTTACCACACATCACAGTGGTCGTTTTCGAATCTTCTGTGAACGTCCACAGCGCGCTCCTCTTGCGATTGCTCGCCGTGACGACATGACAAAGGAAGCAGTATACACACCACAATGTAATAATAACGCAATATAGAAAGTAAGCACCACGTGAACGTTGCCGACGGATAACCAGCACACGATAGAACAAATGGGGGGGGCGAGAGGAGGCGTACGCATTAAGCTGTGAGCGGAGTGAAGCGGGCAAGTGCATTTCTGTCTCGTCGGGGTGGGGCCGCTTCCTGCGCGCGCCTGAAGCATTGGGGAGGGCTTAGAGGAGGACGCCTTAGGCGACGGAGACCAGGGCGAGTTCATTTCTGCCTCCATGGGGTAGGGCCGCCAACGGCTTTGGTTCATTGTACTAGCGTACAAATATGCGCTGTAGTGAAAAAAAGTCACAGTTTCACCGCAAGCGTGAAGCAATGAATGCGATAGCAAAAAATTGTAATGTTATACGAAGTGAGGCTGGCAGCTAACTCTTTTTTGGATCCGATCTCACGCAACTCTAGAAAACGCTTGTTTAAGAGAATTCTCTTCGCGTTAGGAGCGCAGCACGTAGAAGGGTACACCGGCCCCCCGCTTCCGGCCGCCGAGAAGGGGGAGATAACGCGCGCGCCCGCGCCCGCGCTCGTAAAATCGAACGTCGCCCCCCCCCCCCGCCCGCTGTCGGCCGCCGAGAAGGGGAGATAACGCGCGCGCCCCCCACTCGTAAAATCGAAGGTCGCTCGAGGGACCCCCCCCCCCCCCTCGCGTCTTTTCACGCTCACGAACAACGGGCGGGGCCGATTATATATATACATATACATATACGGCAAATGACGCCGACGCCGACGGCGAAAACCAGCCGCAAGTGTCCATATAATTGAATAAAATAGTAGGTGCGCTCGACTATTGCGTATCGGCATCGCTCGCCTCGCACTCATGCGCACCGGCCAAGGGGCTGAGTGGGGGGGGGGGGGGGCAGTTGCCGTAATCGATTAATCGAAGAGTTTTAATCGATTAAATCGATTAACTGAAAGGCGCAAATCGATTACGATTAATCGATTAACCGAGTACCTTTAATCGATTAATCGTTCATCGATTTTACCATCCCTGGTTTTATGCCTTCGGCTGGCCACGACAAGCAGCCGCCGCTCAGCAGCAGTCGCTATAAACTGGTCGTCAGAAGTCGCGGTTATTAAGGCGAATGCCTCTAATGTCTCATGCTCCCGTCCGTCCGGTGTCTGTCCGGCGTCCGTCGGTCCGTCCGTCTGTCCGTCCGTCCGTCCGTCCGTCTGTCTGTCTTTCTGTCTGTCCGTCCGTCCGTCTGTCTGTCCGTCCGTGCGTCTGTCCGTCCGTCCGTCTGTCTGCCCGTCCGTCCGTCTGTCTGTCCGTCCGTCCGTTTGTCCGTCCGTCTGTCTGTCTGTCCGTCCATCGTCCGTCCCTCTGTCTGTCCGTCCCTCCGTCTGTCTGTCCGTCCGTCCGTCCATCCGAGCTCTCGCACGGAGCCAGGTGGCCGCCGGGATGCGCAAACGGGCGCCGGTCGCGTCGGACTCTACAGCGCTCGCGCTTTGCTTGCGTAGCGTCGCTGTTCCCAGCGTTTGCAATCATTCTGACCGACGCCGTCTCAATGGACACAGGCGTTCACGGAATACACTTTCGAATTTACAGAGTCCGTAAATTTAAGCGCTGGAACCCGGATGGCGTTTGCACGATGCGCAAAGCGCGAGAAAATACTAACGCATGCGAACGGAGGAAGATTAGTCTCGCGTCTCGCTGATATTCCCGTAAAAAATTAAAAAAGAAAACACTCACCCATTCGCTTTGTGTGTTATCTCACTGAGAGTGTAAAAGAAAATAGACATGGCCTAGTAAGTGGAATGGCCACACGCTTTCGCCGAACACACTTTGGTATGTACAAAGTGTCCTTCAATTCTTTTTGTCGTCTACACGTGTTTGCTACTGTGGTGCGATAGCGCATGCAATACGAGCGGTTCTTTTGTTATCATACGTGCGTTTCGCTCGGATTCTTTTCTGATGTTCAGCGTTTGGCGTTTTTCTCTAACTTCTTTTATTTTCAGAGCGCCCGCGTGCGTTCTCTTCTATCTTAATAATCGGAGTGTTTTGATATGAAAGGAACCAATAATTTAAAAAATTACACCATCTCCCGCTAAAGGGAACCATGTATAGATGCGAAGCAGCGGGCGCTAACGCTTACACTGGCGGCGGCGTTGACGCTGGCGCTCATCGCAGCGTTGCGCAGGAGAGAAACCTGGGGAGGCGCAAAGCACGCAGTGATGGACTGCTGTTTCCTAATGGAACATGCCAATCGCTGCTAATGGGCAATGAGAGACAGAAGACTGCGACTGGACACAGAGACCCGCAGTCCGCTTTTAGTTAACGCGCACGCTGCGAATTTTTATTGTTCAACAACGCACAGGAGAAATCTCCCACCGGCACCACCTTGGAGGTCAAGATCCAGTGCGATATATATGGGGTGGCCAGTGAACGCTTGTTCAGCGCGAGCAGTCGGTTTTTTCAACCAAGAAACTCGCTAGCAGACGCTGCCTGCGTCGGCGTCGCGAGGCGAGAGAGAGAGGGGGGGGGGGGCGTAGGAGAGGAGAGAGAGGGGGGACGCGCATGCGCAGTGGGAGTGTGGACGCCACGGGGCGGGATGCCTAGAGGAGAGAGGGGGGAGCGTAGGAGGGGAGAGAGGAGAGGACGCGCGTACGCAGTGAGGGTGTGGTCACTGCGGGGAGGGATGCCTAGAGGAAAGAGAAGGTTAGAGGAGGTTTACTATTTTTATTTTTTAAAGGGTTTGCGCATGCGCAGTAGGGGTGGTCTCGCCGCACACCACCGTATTGAACCCCGCTCCAAGGTGCTTCACATCTAAAAAAAATGCGCCCACCTCCCCGAAGGGAATCGTGAGGAAATGCGAAGGCATTTCGCGCGCGCTTCACTCCATTTATATATGGTGGTTGTGGTTCGAAGATGGAAAAGGCGCCTGATTTCTGCAGCCCGGTCGGGAGCAAGGCGCAGCACCCTTTTTTTTGCTTTTTCTTGTTTTTTTTAATTGTTTTTATTTATTTTTTTAAATTTTTTTTTTCATGTATAGCTCCGCCGAGCTCCGCCGCAGTCCGCTTTTAGTTAACCCGCACGCTGCGAATTTTTATTGTTCAACAACGCACAGGAGAAATCTCCCACCGGCACCACCTTGGAGGTCAAGATTCATTGCCATATATACGGGGTGGGCAGTGAACGGTTGTGCAGCGCGAGCAGTCGGTTTTTTCAACCAAGAAACTCGCTAGCAGACGCTGCCTGCGTCGCGAGGCGAGAAAGGGAGAGGGGGGGAGCGTAGGAGAGGAGAGAGAGAGAGGGGGGGGCGCGCATGCGCAGTGGGAGTGTGGACGCTGCGGGCAGAGATGCCTAGAGAAGAGAGGGGGGGAGCGTAGGAGAGGAGAAGAGAGGTGGGACGCGCGCATGCGCAGTGGGAGTGTGGACGGCGCGGGCAGGGATGCCTAGAGGAGAGAGGGGGGGGAGCGTAGCAGGGGAGAGAGGAGGGGAGGCGCATGCGCAGTGAGGGTGTGGTTGCCGCGGGGAGGGATGCCTAGAGGAGAGAGAGGGAAAGAGGAGGTTTTTTATTTTTATTTTTTTAAAGGGTTTGCGCATGCGCAGTAAGGGTGGTCACGACGCACACCACAACCACCGGATTAAGCTTCGCCATAAGATGCTTCACATCTAACACCTGCCGGTGCGCACACCTCCTCAACCTATCCTCCTCCTCCTCCTCCGCGGACAACGCCAACGCCAACGCCGGATGCCTGACATAGCCCGACTATGAAATGCATTCGCATTTAAAAATACAGGTGGGCGTGTTTCACTTGCTCCGTTACACAGTTTATTCGGGCGTCTACAGCTGTTCCGCAGACGCTAGCTGCCAATGTATGTGTTAGCAGCTCTACGGATGCGAGCTGCCATCAAAGCCCGCGCCTGCCGAGCTGCTGCGGACGCCTGACTCAAACTGTTTAATGAAGCAAGCGAAAGAGCCTCACCTCTCCAATATATTTCGCGCATGCCATCAGCATACATTGGCGGAACGGGTTGGCCGCGTTCGTTCTCCTCTGGGCCCAGCGGCAGCATTTGCAACAGGCGTAGCACTACTAGCTTGGAAAAGCGGTACTGCGACAGGAATCCCGCGTCGTAATACGCCTCGACGGTATTCTGCCGATCCCTGAAAACTAGGCGTAACGGCTGCGCGTAACGATATGCTTCATCCTGCGTAAATTCTTTCTCACGGCCAGCAAAATCGGTGAAGTCGGCGACACAGCCGTAGTGGTCGGCCGTGTTGTGTGACGAAAAAAACGGCTAAAGTAGCACTTAAGGTAGCCAGTAGCTGTACTTTACTTTGCGGTACTTAAGCGCCCATTTAAGTTCACCTTAAGTACAAAATTGGTCTGTGAAAGGCGTTAAGTGCCGATCGGCTACTTAAGTCACAAGTTACGGATAAGTTTAGTTTGTCAATACGGGCCTTAGACTCAGGTGCGCGTTAGTAAACCCCAGGTGGTCATAATTTCCACAGCATCCGTCGAATTCATAATGTGGTTTTAGGACGTAAACCGCCTGCAATTATTATTATTATTATTTTATCATGTCCGAGATATAGGGCGGTAAAATGCGTTTCAACTAGTGGTTGCGGAAAAGCAGGGAAGAAAAAATTGGGTGCATCTTCCCAAAGGGAACCCTGATGGGATGCGAAGCAGCAGCGTTGCGCACGGGTGGCGTGACGGGTTGAACGGCGCTAACGCGGCAGGTGTTGCGGGCGAACGGACGAGGCGGCAGCTATGGGCGCTGCGGCGAGCGCGCGGCAGGCGAGGGAGAGTAACGTCAGCGCGCACTGCGAGGGGAGTGTGACGTCAACGCTCAGCTGCGGCGTGACCTACTTGGCACCGCTACAACACCTGCGGCGAGGGAGCGCGTTGCGGCGCGTTCGTCCGGACTTACGGAGGGACAGCGTTACACAAGCTAGTCAAATAGCTGCTTAGCATTTAACAACGCAATATGGAATGAATGTCAACCACACGTAAAACACCCAGACTGAATTTATCGCTGATTCTTTCCTTCGCAAAAATGTTTATTTCATGCAATGAAGGCGTTTTGCCGAATTCGATATTCTTGAAAGCATCCATCAATCTATCCTACACTCCATTGCATACAGCAGCTGCAACCGCGTGAAATCTATGCAAGAATTTTTGAAGCAAAATGTGTAACTACGCTTTTCGCGGTCGGATATATTCATTGTAAATATCTATGCGAAATAAGCACAAGTCTGTTCATAAGGCTCAGGCTCCGGTTGCAAAAAAAAAAAATTATAATTATAATAACGAAAGAAAGCAGGTCCCGACAAATCCCCGCTTGTGTTCGTGAAATGCCATAGCCGGATTTTGTAGAGGCAATGCACTACTTTCATGCACCACGCAGTAAAATGTAACAAATCTCTTCAGACTTCCTGTCTTGCGTCTTTATTAAGGCGAAAGCTTTAGGGCCCGTATTCAAGAACAGAACTTAAGTTTCGCGATATGATAACTTTTGAAAGTGTGAGGAAAGTATAAGCTTGAGTTCATCATCATCAGCCTGTCTACGCCCACTGCAGGGCAAAGGCCTCTCCCATGTTTCGCCAATCAACCCAGTCATGTGCTTTCTGCTGCCACGTTATACCTGCAAACTTCTTAATCTCATCTACCCACCTAATTTTCTGTCTCCCCCCTAAAGCGTTTGCCATCTCTTGGAATCCAGTCAGTTACCCTTAATGACCAGCGGTTATCCTGCCGACGTGCTACGTGCCCGGCCCATATCCATTTCTTTTTCTTGATTTCAACTATGATATCCTTAACTCCCGTTTGTTCCCTGACCCACTCTGCTATCTTCCTGTCTCTTAAGGTTACACCTATCATTTTCCTTTCCATCGCTCGCTGCGTCGTCCTCAGTTTAAGTTGAACCCTCTTTGTAAGTCTCCAGGTTTCTGCTCCGTAGGTAAGTACCGGTAAGATGCAGCTGTTATATACCTTCCTCTTGAGGGATAGTGGTAGACTACCATTCATGATTTGATAATGCTTGCCGAATGAGCCCCATCCCATCCTTATTCTTCTAGTTATTTCACTCTCATGGTTCGGCTCCGCGGTTACTACCTGTCCTAAGTAGACGTACTCCTTTACAACTTCCAGTGTCTCGCCACCTATCGCAAAGCGCTGTTCTCTGCCAAGATTGTTCCACATTACTTTAGCTTTATGCATATTAATTTTCAGACCTACTCTTCTACTTTCCGTATCCAGTTCAGTAATCATAAGCTGTAGTTCGTCTCTCGCGTTACTCATCAATGCAATGCCATCAGCGAATGGCAGGTTACTGAGATACTCTCCATTAACTCTTGAGAAGAGTTAGGGATAAGCTTGAGTTAAGTTTGGCGAAAGTGTAAAAACTCCACTTAAGGCTCACTAATAAAAGTACCACTTTTTTGGGTAAGTATGACTCCTGGGAACGAGGCTATAGAAGTTTCCGCACTTGTTTCAATAAATGAAGGCCCAATAAATTACTGCAACTCTCGCTGAACACTGGCCCTAAATGTTCTAGTCTTTATGGAGGTACACATCGTAAGAGGCGGAATAAATAATTCTCGCTTTTGTCGGTTTTAAGCCTTCGGCTGGCCTCAACAAGCAGCCGCCGCTCAGCGGCCGTCGCTATAAAGTGGTCGTCACAACTCGCGGTTATTTTGTCGTCTACAAGTGTCTTTCAATGTGCTGAGACATCGGAATGCAAAAAATTGAAGGAACTTTGTACATTCCAAAGTGTGTACGGCGAAAGCATGTGACCATTCGACTGACTATACCATGACTTTTTTTCTTTTACATTCTCAGTGGTATAACACACAAACCGAATGTGTGCGTCTTTTCTTATTTAATTATTTACCGCGAATTGCACCGAGACGCGAGACTAATCTTCCTGCGTTCGCATGCGTTCGTATTTTCTCACCCTTTGCGCATCGTACAAACGCCATCCGCGTTCCAGCCCTGAAATTGACGGACCCTTTGTAAATTCCAAAGTGTGTTCCAGCGAACGCCTGTGTCCATTGAGACGGCGTCGGTCAGAATGCTTCCAAACGCTGGGAACAGCGACGCACTGCGAAGCAAAGCGCGAGCACTGTAGAGTCCGACGTGACTGGCGTCCGTTTGCGCACCCCGGCGGCCACCTGGCTCTGTGCCAGGGCTCGGACGGACGGGCACGGACGTATGGACGGACGGACGGACAGACGGACGGACGGACGCCGGACGGACGTGAGCATGAGACATTAAAGGCGTTAGCCTTAATATGAGCAGTTCTTTCGTCACCACACGTGCTGTTGCGACTCGGGTCCAGCGGGTCTCATCGT
The DNA here is from genome assembly GCA_030522465.1 of Rhipicephalus appendiculatus. Lineage (NCBI taxonomy): Eukaryota > Metazoa > Arthropoda > Arachnida > Ixodida > Ixodidae > Rhipicephalus > Rhipicephalus appendiculatus. Next base: position 57,345 of record JALIZH010024253.1, read on the forward strand.
AGGTAGCTGGCCCGCCGCCGGTCCCCTAGCCCATCTTTAGCAGAAAGGAAGGCGCTCGTAGGAGAGATATATATTGCAGACGTTTATTTACATTGAGAGATCAAGAAGACAGTTTTTTACAAAAGGTCTTCCGCTTTTAAAGCGCCATGTCTGGCAACCTGAGGCTCAAACCGGTGTCAGCAACGCCCTCCAATAAGGTGTCGTGCCGCTACAACGCCCTGCCCCCAGAAAGGAGGTAACGAGACGCACAACACATTCCTGAAAATGGCAAGGACAAGAAGTCCCATTGGGGAACACCAATGCCCCACACAGGGGGGGTGTCCGCGTACCACGCCCAGACGACTCGGAATTGTCGGCGAGGAGGAAGAGTCCGAAGGGGAACCGGACTGGTGCCAGGTCGGTGACCTATGAAGACGTGGCTGTTGCTGTCGATCACACCTGCAGCCGCTCATGGCTCCGTCCAGCCGCAGAGACGTGCCGCGTCGCTGGGAAGGTGTCAGCCGCTCTATCCGATGCCGGCAGCATCTTGCAACAAAGCGCTGTTCGCGGCACCCTGGCTTGGAAGGTGTCTAGCAGCTCTATCCCACGCCGGCAGCATCGTGCAAGAAAGGGCTGTTCGCGGCACCCTCGCTGGACTTCTGGTCACCTGAACATGCCTCACGCATGTGGGCCTGCCAGAAAAATGGGGTTAGACTTGTGCCCCCGAAGGGCAGCGAACCCGGGAGGAACTTTTGATTGACAGGAGCATTCTCTGCTGCCTCCGCCATGGTAGCTTCCAAGGCCGATCGTAACAGCTTCTCCGCCGGGGAAAGAAGATCCCGAGGTACAGTGTCCAGCAGGTACTATGTAGAGGGATCTGTAACGCAGCTTTTCCTCCACTACTCTTGGCCTGAACACTGGATCCGATGTTCACATCGCAACAGGACCATAGGAAGCGCCGCTCGCATTAATGAGGTGACATCCTCCGTCATTCTTCCCCGAAGGCACTGTCTGCCTCGCTGAACCAGCCCTTGATGGCTTGAGGACTTTAGGAAACTGCGCCGAAAACACAACCACAAACAAGCAAGCACACAGTAATCCTGTACCAAGATTCACCAGGCTTAGCTTCACTCATGATGGCCGTTTCCCCATATCCTAGCGTTAATCGTGTAGCCCTCCCGTTACAATACCAAAAGCAGCCACTCTTGAAAACACTTAAAAGCCGTATAACTGAGAGCCTCAATATGTCTGCCTAAAAAACTGTAAACAATGTAGCGAAGCGTCGTCATTGAAGGATCCCTCAGGCCGTCTCGCCCGTTGGGCACTTCGCCTGCAAGACTACGACATCCGCGTGCTGTACCGCAACGGACGCCAGCATGCTGACGCCGACGCCCTGTCGCGCTCGACCTTGCCTGACGACAATGCCCACAGCTCAGTGTCTCACCTTGCCGTTTCTTCCATCGACCGTCATAGCATCGCTAACGAACAGCGCAAGGATCAATGGATTGCCTCACTGATAGACTTGCTGAGTGATCCATCGGTAATACCATCCACTCGCGCGTTGCGTCGTCAAGCCCACCATTTCGCCGTTCGCGACGACCTCCTCTACGGACGCAATTACAACGGTGACGGCCGCCAGTGGCTACTAGTCATACCCCGCAGTCTGCGCTGTGACATATGCGAGTCGTTCCACTCTGATCCGCAATGTGCGCACTCCGGGGTATCGAAGACTTACCACCGCATCCGCCAACGGTACTTTTGGCGAGGGATGTACCGCAACGTGCAGAAATTCGTTCGCTCCTGCATAGATTGTCAGCGCCGCAAAACTTCAACGCACCTGTCGCCGGCAGGTCTGCAACCTCTGCCTTGCCCTGACCGGCCGTTTGGGCGCGTTGGTATCGATTTGTATGGGCCACTTCCGCTAACGTCGGCTGGTAACCACTGGGCCATCGTCGCTATGGATCCACCTCACGCGATACGCCGGAACCGCCGCCCTACCCGCGGCTACAGCGCGTGATATGGCCTCCTTCCTGCTCCAACAATTCATGCTGCGTCACGGTCCACCCCAGGAACTGTTCAGTGATCGAGGCCGTGTCTTCCTGTCCGAAGTCGTCGAAGCCATTCTCAAAGAGTGCAACGTTGTTCACCGCAAAACTGCTGCTTACCACACGTAGACGAATGTCCTCACCGAACGCTTCAACCGTACGCTCGGCGACACGCTCCCTATGTACGTCGCCGCCGATCACACAAATTGGGATGCCATTCTGCCGTTCGTCACCTACGCCTGTAATACCGCCCCTTAGAGCACTACTGGTTTTTCACCTTTCTTCTTATTATATGGAAGGCACCCGTCGCACACCATCGGTACGATACTTCCATACAAGCCGGATCAATCTGAGTGTGCGCCTAAGAGTGTAGAGAGCTTGCAGAGACCTTTACTACACATGATCAAGAGCGGCAGAAGATCATTCGCGCTGACACCAGCACTTCTGCGCCCACGTTCCTCTCTGGAGCGCTCGTATGGCTCTCGATCCCTACCACTGCAACTGGCCTCTCTTCAAAACTACTGCCCAAATACGAAGGCCCCTACCGTGTCGTCGAACGCACTTCCCCTGTAAACTACCTGACCGAACCCATCGAACCATCTTCGGACATGCGCCGTCGAGGGCGCGATATTGTCAACGTGGAGCGCCTCAAGGTCTACCATGACGTACCCGCTCATAGTAACCAGCTGTTAGGTCGCCCGGCGGCTCCCTTTTCGTACCCGGGGTAATTCTAGCGAAGCTTTGGAACTACACAGTGGGTCGTCCCCTCCAGCGCCTTCTAGTGGGTCGCCCTCTTCGAAGAGAAAGAGCAGCTCGGGCTGAGAGTCGGTCCCCGCCTTGGCTGTCGCTGTCGTGCATCGTCGCCGACTGCCTGCCAATAAACTTCTTAACAACAAGAACACAACGCACCAGCCGGCCAATGAAAGCAAGAATCGACTTGAGGCTATTGCTACATCGGGGCAACCACTCAGTCGTCATTATTTAAGATAAGCTTGCCATTGGCCCTTTCGGCCACGAAACTTTGCGCCGCCAAAGCTAGACCTGTTCCTTTGAGCAGAAGAACTACTGCCCCAACATCAGGAACGCTGTTCACAACTGACATCCGTAAGTGCCCGTACTAGTGCCTCTGCGAGCATCTACACCACGGATGTGTGATTAAACACGGTCTACCCTTTTCGGTCAGAATTCTTCCTAAACAAGTGAGCGACCCTCGCGGTAACCTTTCTTTAGTCGCTTCTATACAGAACGCATGCGAATAAAACAGTAAACAAACAAAAAAAAAACTTCCGCATGGCTCTGCTGAAACTCACACAAAGGATAGCTTTGTCTACTTTGCCTATTCTCTTTCCCGCAGGCTCCCTGCTGAACTCTTACGTTGCCGCTAGTTAACAAGTGGGACACCCTGACCTTACATTTCCTTGTGTCCACGCATGACACACAACGGAAACGCCATGAACTCTTTTCAAAATCAGCTGTCGCAACCCTATTCACGGCGCTCATCTATTAAGCCCTTAACTCGCTCTGATGCGTGTCACTATATATCCTTCCGGCACGATAACCATCGCATAACGGCTAACAAAACCACAGAGCGCTAAAGAGCAAAACGATGTTCAGAACTAGTTACTTAAACATCAAGAGTCGAGGAGATCAAAAGGGAAAAGTATTTCTTAACATAAATAGGCAAACAAAACATTCCTTTCAACAGTCCTGAGTCTACATTTTCTGAGAAGCTAACAGCTGTTCTCAACGACTTCCACTCGAACTCGCGGTGGTCGCACCCAGAAGGCTTTTTTCGTCAAGCGGGGTGTACAATAGGCATAAAGGTCAATCATCTTGTCACCGAACCCCGCCACATTCCTCGAAGCAGACCTTCCGTGGTCCCTTTCTGCTACTTCGCGGAAACCACCGACCTTACTGTTCCGCGCCTTGCCCAACGCGCCGCGAGAACAACAACGTGGAGGTCCCTTGCCCTCCCACCACATTCGCGCACAATGCGCCCGTCTTTTGTTTACTCTCCGACCGCTCGAACGCCTGCGATACGGCAACTTTCTCGCAATATCACTCCGCCGTCTGAAGACCTTCCTCAAACGCCTCGCGATGTTTGCCTCATTCTGGTCTATCGGACGCTTTCTCCTTTTTGCACGCTTCTTCGTGCCGACTTTGGAGCCTTTCGCCCGCCTCTGATGCTGATCATCATCCACATGCTCGTCAGCTGTCTTGCGCGCACAGTCTTGATGATTGACCATCAATTCATCTTTCGACCACTGCCGCGTACAATGCGCTGCCCTTTACTTTCCGGCGGCTCGGACATGCGATACAGACCCGCCAGAGATGACAACGGCACTTTTCTCGCGATTTCGCTCCGCCGTTTCACGCGTCGCGCTCGCGCTCTTCGCGTCGCGCTCTTCGCGAGCTTTGCCTCATTATTGTCTTTCGGACGCTTTCTCCTTTTTTGCACGCTTCTTGGTGCCTACTTTGGAGCCTTTCGTCGAACTCTGACGTTCATCATCATCGATATGCTCGTCAGCTGTCTCGCGCGCGCAGTCTTTATGATTGCCTGGCAATTCATCATTCGACCTCTGCCGCGTACATTGCGCTTCTCGCGTCTTTCCTTTCCGGCGGCTCGGACGCATACGATACGACCCATCAGAAATGACAACGGCACTTTTCTCGCGATTTTGCTCCGCCGTCCGAAGCCCTTCCTCAAACGCGTTGCACTTATCACGATCTTTGCCGTATTCTTGTCCTTCGGACGCTTTCTCCACCTTGCACGCTTCTTGGTGCCTACTTTGGAGCCTTTCGTCCGCCTCTGACGCCCATCTACATCGTCTATAGGGCTGTAAGGTTCATTTTTGGTGGAACACTTCGTTAACCTTAACCCCGTTTCCACCACTACGGCAACCTGGCATCCTGATTTGACCGCGAGCTCTCCTTCCTCGGGACGGGTTAGGGCCTCTACCATTCTTTCACAAGCACTAGCTTTCTCTTCAGCCTTAAACGGCACAGCCGCTACTTCGCACCGTTCGTGCGCTACATCTACACGTCGGGCCTTTTTTGCTGTAGTGCCTTACGTTCATGGCGTAACCTTTCAATCTCTTTGTCTAATGCCTGCATCTTCCTGCTAGTATGTTCTTCACGCTCCCTGCGCCACCTTTCCTGTCTTTCCTGCTTGCGCTTCTGTTCCTCTTTTTTCAGCTCGATGTATTCTAAATATTCTTCAAGCTCATCATCGTCTACCCCAATTGCCTCGATCGCCTCAATGATTTCTGGCTTTCCTTTCGAGTCGGCAATTTGGATACCCAACTCTCGGGCCAACTCTAACAATTCCGGCTTTTTAGCGCCTTCAAATTCATGGCTGCCCCCTTTGCTGCTAACTCTTCGCTAACAAAACAACTTTGACGTACTAGCCATACTTCCGTCAACAGTTACAAAAATCACTGCTTGCTACACAAAGCCTGGTGATACCCTAGCGAAGAAACAAGAAGAAACATTTATTCATATCAAGGCTTTGTATGGTTAAGGTGGGTGGTGCCCCTCTTCCAGGGCCCCACTGGCTACAGCAGCTCGCCGGGCCTGGTCAAGGGTCGCCAGTTGGCTTCCCATTTCCAGTTCCGCGAGTCGCGCCTTCCACAACCAATTCAGGGGAAAAGTCATGCACTTACCATATGCAGTCATGAATTCAGACACCTTCCTTCCGGAGCTGTCAGCTGTGCCACGAGGAACCGTCCGTCGGCGTTAAGTCATGCGGGTAGCGAGCTTCAGCGTTGCCTTCCAGTCCGTTGAACTCGATCCCACCGTATGTAGGCAGTTCCGTATCGGCTGGCGTCCATGGCGCTTTCAGAGGATCCGTCTTATCCAACCGCTGCCATCCAGTTTGTTGCGACTCGGGTCCGGAGGGTCTCATTGTAGGTAGCTGGCCCGCTGACGGTCCCCTAGCCCATCTTTAGCACAGGGGAAGGCGCTCGTACGCGAGCTATTACAGACGTTTATTTACATTGAGAGATCAAGAAGAGAGTGTTTCTTTACCAAACATCTTCCGCTTTTAAAGCCCTGTGTCTGGCAACCTGAGGCTCAAACCGGTGTCAGCAACACCCGCCAATAAGGTGTCCTGCCGCTAAAACGCCCTGCCCCCCAGAAAGGAGGTAACGAGATGCACAACACATTCCTCAAAATGGCAAGGAACACCAATGCCCCACACAGGGGGGATGTCCACGTACCACGCCCAGACGACTCGAAATAGTCGGCGAGGAGGAAGAGTCCGAAGGCGAACCTGACTGGTGCCAGGTCGGTGACCTCTGAAGACGTGGCTGTTGCTGTCGATCACCCCTGCAGCCGCTAATGGCTCCGTCCAACCGCAGAGACATGCCGCGTCGCTGGGAAGGTGTCAGCAGCTCTTTCTCACGCCGGCAGCATCGTGCAAGAAAGGGCGGTTCGCGGCACCCTCGCTGGACTTCTGGTCACCTGAACATGCCTCACGCATGTGGGCCTGCCAGAAAAATGGGGTTAGACTTGCGCCCCCGAAGGGCAGCGAACCCGGGAGGAACGTTTGATTGACAGGTACATTCTCCGCTGCCGCCGCCATGATGGCTTCCAAGGCCGATCGTAACAGTGCGTTTCGCTCCTCGGATTCTTTTTCTGCTTTTCAGCGTTTGACGCTTTTCTCTAACTTCTTTTATTTTCAGAGCGCCCGCGTGCGTTTCCTTCTTTCGTAATAATGGGTGTGTTCACATATAAAAGGAACCAATAATTAAAAACAATAACCGGTGAACGTCTCTCACTTCCTGCGTTACACAGTTTATTCGGGCTTCCATAGCTGCTCCGCAGACGCAAGCTGCAATATATGGGGCTGGGCGCCCGAAGCAATTCTACGGACGTGAGCTGCCATCAAATATATTTCACGCATGTCATTGGCATGCAGTGGCGGAACGGGTTTACCGCGTTGGTTGTCCTTTGTGCTCGGCGGCAGCATTTGAAACAGGCGTAGGACCACTAGCTTGGAATAGCGGTACTGCGACAGGAATCCCACGTCGTCATACGCCTCGATTGGATTCTGCCGATCCCTAAGAGGAGGAGGAGGAAGAGGAGAAAAGGAAGGACAGGGAGGTTAGCCAGTTCTCAGACTGGCTGGCTACCCTGTGCTGGGGAAGGGGGTAAGGGGAATAAAAGATGACAGAAAAGAAATGTTATAAAAAGGAGAGAAAAAAAGAAAAAAGGAAAACACTAATACGATAAACGACACTGCTTAGAGTGTCTCTGAGACCAGTTGCCCGCAAGAAGCGCAACAAAGCTCTCAATGCTTTGCGTGCCGAGGACGGTCTCGGCCAGTGTCCTAAGACCCGTTCCTCCTACAATGGGCGATTGTCCAGTCCATCTAGCACCTTTTTAGGTTCTTTTCTTGGCGCACTGAAGCGAGGACAGTCACAGAGAAGATGGGCGACGGTCTCCTCGCAGCCACAGTTGTCACATGTCGGGCTGCTGGCCATTCCGATTCGAAACGAATAAGCATTCGTAAAGGCCACCCCGAGCCACAGGCGGCACAAGAGCGTCTCCTCGGCTCTGGTTATTCCCGACGGAAGACGGAGCTGTAGATTTGGGTCCAAGTTGTGAAGACGGGCGTTGGTGAATTCCGTCGAGTTCCACTGTGTCAGTGTCAGTTCCCGTGCAAGTGAACGAAGCCTCGTAGCGGCGTCCGTTCTCGATAATGGTATAGCTGCACATTGGAGAGCATCATGAGCAGATCGGGCGGCTTCATCTGCACGGTCATTTCCGTAGATACCGCAATGGCCCGGTATCCACTGATAGGTTATGTTGTGCTGCTTCTCTACAGCCCGGTGATGAAGTAGTCTTATGTCAGCGACTAACTGCTCGTTTGGTCCATGACGATATGGCGACATAATGCACTGAAGGGCTGCTTTCGAGTCGGAAAAGACTGACCATGCCTGTGGCGGTTCTTCAACTACGAACTCTAGAGCAGCACGGATGGCGGCGAGTTCGGCAGCCGTCGATGATGTCAAGTGCGACGTCTTGAATCTTATAGTGATGCATTTCTCGGGAATGACCACTGCCCCGGCCGAGCTTTCAGAAGAAACTGAACCGTCCGTGTAGATGTGAATGCGTCCGCTGTGTTTTTCATGCAGGAACAGTAGTGTGGCTTGTTTTAGGGCCAAATTTGACAAATGCTCTTTCTTTTGTATTCCGGGAATGGTTGTCAGGGCTTCCAGTGGATGTAAACACCACAACGGTAACGGGGGTCTTGCTGGGGGCGTGAAATTCTCGGGAATCACCATGCGATACGAAGCAATAATAGTGCTGAACGCAGAGTATGGCCTAGAAGTTGGAAGGGAGGCGAGGTGGTGCGATGGAATCCGGGTGGCCTGTCTTATGTGCGTTCTTAAAGCATCGACGCGAATGTATGTTGCGATAGGGTGTTCACGAGCGATGGGAACAGTCGCTGCTGAGGATGCGCATCTCGGAAGTCCAAGGCATACTCTCAGTGCTTGAGCCTGTATCGACTGGAGGATGCCTACGTTTGTTCTTCGGGCCCTGCCCAGTACAGGTAGGCTGTAGCGCATGAAGCCGAGGAAAAGTATATAGTTGAAACATCGCTCGTACAGATGCACCCCAGGATTTTCCCGCAAGAAACCTTAGGACGTGGGTGATCATGGTGAGTTTCTTTTTCATGTAGGCGATGTGATAGCTCCAGGACAAGTCTCGATCTATTATTACGCCCAGGAAACGGTGGGTGTTTTCATAGCTGATTGTGCGTCCATTGATTCTGATGACGTCTGGGGTCATCACCTTGGGCGTAAACGCCACCAGCGAGCATTTCTCAGAAGACAGCTCCAGTCCGCGTCCTTGAAGGTACCTCGATGTCAGTGTAGCCGCTCTCTGAAGCCTGGCTCGTACGTGTAGACGCGTGACCCCTGATGCCCAGATGCAGATGTCGTCTGCGTAGATTGACAGATGCACCGACCTCGGAAGAACATCAGCAAGACAAATGAGCGCGAGGTTAAAGAGTATGGGGCTCAGGACCCCACCTTGAGGTACACCGCGACAAGTACAATGGTGCGTTGTTGTACCATCTTCTGTCTGAACGCAGAAGGTTCTGTCCTTCAAATAGCTGTAGATCCATTGATAAACGCGGCCCCCCCAATCCGATGTTGCCCAAGGCGTCCAGGATGGCTTCATGCAATACATTGTCGTATGCGCCTTTAACATCCAAGAACATTGCCGCTGATAATCTCTTTTGGCTTTTTTGCTGTTGTACAGACGTGACAAGGTCAATAACATTATCTATAGAAGACCGTCCACGACGAAAGCCAGTCATAGCATCAGGGTATATTTTGTTATGCTCCAGGTACCACTCTAGACGAATCAGAACCATCCTCTCCATCACCTTTCCGAAACAGCTGGCAAGCGCGATGGGGCGATAGGAGGCCAAAGAATTTGGAACATAACGATATGCTTGATCCTGTGTAACTTCTTCCACACGGACAGCAAAATCGGTGAAGTCGGCGAAAATGCCATAGTGGTGGGCCATATTGTTTGAAGAAAAAACGGCTAAAGTACCACTTACGGTAGCCAGTAGCTGTACTTTACTTTGCGGTACTTAAGTGCCGATTTAAGTTTTGCTTAAGTACAAGGTTGATCTGTGAAACGCGTTAAGTTCCGATCGGTTAGTTAGGTCTTCAGCGAAGGATAAGTTTCGTTTGTGAATACGGGCCTAGGTCTCTCTAGTGGCCTTGGCGGCAAGCTTGTGCAGAGGCGAGTGAAAACAGCGTCGTCCGATAGAAACCATCACCGCTGCTTCACGTAGTAACAGCTGCGAACGAGCAAAAATGAAAACTTATGTGTGCACTGTACAGTGTGTATTGCTGTAGTTTTTGTTTTCGTTTTGTGGTGTCCGGCCAAGCACCGCATTTGATCAAGTCGATAATGCGCAGGCGCACGAAACGAATAAAAAAGCATGCGCTGCATCTTGGACGGAGCATATCGGGACCGGGCCACGCAACGATGAACATGTGGCAATAAACGTCTCTCGCCCCTCGGAAACTTGTCTGCTCCTTTTCGCATGAACCGACGCGGACACAACAACTGGCGAAGAAGATTGGATTTTGAAGCCGTCGTTCTTCAATTTGGAAGGCAAGTGTTTCCGAATTTCGCTCGGTGACGAAGACCGTCTTTTTGTAGTGTGCAAAGCCGGTGACTTTCATCATGACTGAGGCCGAGGCAGCGGGGACGCACTTCGCCGGTAGGCTGGGTCAGCTGGAACCTTTCGACGAGTCCGCCAGCGACTGGGCTTCGTACGAAGAGCGCCTTACGTCGTTCCTGATTGTCAACCGTGTACCTGACAGCGACAAGGTGCACGCGTTCTTGCGTATCATCGGTCCCAAGACGTACGGGCTGTTGAAGTCATTAACAGCTCCAGAACTGCCCTCTACAAAGAGTTTCGAAGTCCTCAAGAAAGTTTTGAGCGACCACCTGTCCCCGAAGCCGTCCGTTATTGGAGAGCGGGCCAAGTTTCACCGGAGGTGTCAAAAGGAAGGCGAGTCCTTATCTGAGTTTGTCGTCGAGCTTCGTAAACTGTCGCAAACGTGCGAGTTTTGAAGCGCGCTGGACGAGTCCCTTCGGGACCGCTTCGTGTGTGGCCTGTTACGAGAAGACATTCAGCGAGTGTTTTTCACGGAAGATAGTAAGCTAACGTTCCTGAAAGCGGTGGAGCGGGCTCTGGCCATGGAAGCAGCTAAAAAGAGTGCTGCCGAGGCATGCGGCGGCGACTTCTCAGTCGGCGAGTTGCACAAGGTGCAAGCTGATTCCCAGAAAACAAGTAAAAGCCGTTTTCGCTGCGGTTCGCCAAAACACGGGAGTGAAGCGTGCCCACATGTGGACGCTACCTGTTTCAACTGCGACAAAAAAGGACATATCCAGAGAGCGTGCCGAAGTGGTCGTAAGAGTTCGTCTAAGAAGAAGCCAAAGAAAACGAATGTCAAGATGCTGACGGTTGTGTCGCGGAAAGCTTCGACCCTCAGTCTAAACGGCGTGTCGACGGCTAAGCTCGACCCAGTCACCGTACAGATGACCATCGACGGCGTCTTGGTGAACATGGAGCTAGACACGGGAGCGGCTGTTTCCGTCATGTCAACGACTCAGTTCCGTCAGCTCTTTCCTTCTGCTGTCCTGGAGCCCACTACAGTAAAACTTCGTACCTACACAGGAGCACTGGTACGACCCCATGGGGTGTCCTCGGTCAACGTGCGGCACGGCGAACATTTGGCGCGGCTTCCGCTCTACTTCGTGGACCACAAGGGACCACCTCTACTGGGCCGGGAGTGGCTGCACGCCGTCCAACTGGACTGGGCGAAAATCTGGAACCTGAATAACATTTCAAGGTCAGACACAACCCATATCAGCGTAAAAAAGAGGCTCGACGCATTGTTGGCGAAGTACCAACCCCTTTTCAAAGACGAGTTAGGCACGATAACTGAAGAGCGTGCCGAACTTTTTCTTAAACTTGATATGAAGCCGAGATTCCTAAAAGCCAGGAATGTTCCATTTGCATTGCAGAAAGCTTTTGATGCCGAGTTGGCTAAAATGGAGAAACTGGGGATTATATCGCCGGTGTCCACGTCGGAATACGCTACGCCGGCGGTACCGGTAATCAAGCAAGACGGTAACATAAAGATTTGCGGCGACTACAAGACAACCGTTAACCCGTGCCTTGATGTCGACCAATACCCATTGCCGAAGGTGGAAGACCTGTTCGCAGCTTTGTCGGGAAGTAAGCATTTCTCAAAGATTGATCTCAATCGGGCCTATCAGCAAGTGGTTGAAACAGGCGTAGGACCACTAGCTTGGAATAGCGGTACTGCCACAGGAATCCCACGTCGTTATACGTCTCGATTGGATTCTGCCGATCCCTAAGAACTTGGAACATGACGATATGCTTGATCCTGTGTAACTTCTTCCATAAGGACAGCAAAATCGGTGAAGTCGGCGACAATGCCATAGTAGTGGGCCATATTGTTTGAAGAAAAAACGGCTAAAGTACCACTTACGGTAGCCAGTAGCTGTACTTTACTTTGCGGTACTTAAGTGCCGATTTAAGTTTTGCTTAAGTACAAGGTTGATCTGTGAAACGCGTTAAGTTCCGATCGGTTGGTTAGGTCTTCAGCGAAGGATAAGTTTCGTTTGTGAATATGGGCCTAGGTCTCTCTAGTGGCCTTGGCGGCAAGCTTGTGCAGAGGCGAGTGAAAACAGCGTCGTCCGATAGAAACCATCGCCGCTGCTTCACGTAGTAACAGCTGCGAACGAGTAAAAATGAAAACTTATGTGTGCACTGTACAGTGTGTATTGCTGTAGTTTTAGTTTTCGTTTGCCATGCACACGTTCACCCAATTAAAAAAGAGTTTCGTCTTGAACCAGCCGACTACCGCCTTCGTCGACGTCACGACCACGTGAGATCTCGTGGAGGTGCTGCTTCGTCCATGTTCCCGACGCCCATGCAAAGCCGTGATCCAAGTGGACGCTGTGAACGAGAGGACCCGAAACACATCCCGTTTCGTCTAGCTAGCCGCGGGCCGCTATGATTACAGCCGGATTTCGAAGCCCTACCTGACAATAAATGAGCCAAGATGATGAAGCATGCCGCCACGATTACAGGGCCTGTGCAACCTACATCAATCCTTCTTCAGAAACCCAGGGAGCCGCCGAAATTCTGGGGGTCATCGTGCGAGGGCCTGGAAAGCTAGCTGGAAGCATACGACCGGGTCGCCGTCTTCAACTATTGGAGCAAGGAATACAAGCTGCGCCATGCTTACCTTGCCTTTGAAGATGCCGCTTGGACGTGGTTCGAGAAATAAGAGTCGACCGTACCATCATGAGACATTTTAAGAACCAAGTTCATGGCTACTTTCACTAGCGTCGTCCGCAAAGATCATGCCGAAAATCTTGCAAACCGTGTCCAGCTCCCCCAACGAAAACGACGCGTTCTTCACGGAAGAAATGACCCGAATTTTCCGCCACGCAGACCCTGGCATGTCCGAGGAGAAGAAAGTGCGCTTCTTCATGCGAGGAGTAAAGCAGGAGCTCCTTGCTGGGCTGATGAGAAACCCACCGAACACCGCTCAGTAATTACTCTCGGAAGCAACGACGATTCAAAATACCCCGGAAACGCGCACACAATTCAATCGCCGCTCTACGCCAGGCTACACCGAAATCTAACAACTCTGCTTCGAATACCTGAGCGAGACCATAAGGACAGCGAGGCCATGAGAACCGAAAGTATCAGAGACGTCTCAAAGCATTGTTTCACGACGCCTGCAGACGCCTCCGATACTTGCGCATATCGACGAATATGCCGATACGGAAGTGCACTCCGACGCAAGCAGCGCAGGACTCGGCGCCGTGCTTGAGCGGAGGGCCGACGGAGTGGAAAGCGTTATCAGTTTTGCTAGCCGATCGCTATCCAAGGCAGAAGCCAGCTACTCCACAAGATAAATGGAGTGCATGCCATCATCTGGGTTTCGTCAAAGTTTCGCCCCTAACTCTAGGGCATACACTTCTATGTTGTGAGCGACCACCACGCCTTGTGTTGGCTAGCTAACTTGAAGCACCCTTCAGGTCATCTCGCACAATGGAGCCTCCGACTTCAAGAATTCGACATTACCGTCGTTTACAAGTCTGGAGGTAAATACTCCGACGCCGACTGCCTGTCTCGTGCCCCTGTCAACCCATCGCCGGAAGACAACCAGGATGATCACTGCTTCTTGGGAACCATAAGTGCCGACGACCTTGCTGAACGACAGCCAGCCAACCCGGAACTCAGAGGCCTCTCAAATACCTCGAGGGCAAGACCACCGTTGTTATACAATATTCAAGCGCGAGCAGTGGCGTCGTTTTTCTTCAGAAACAGCGTTCTCCAAAAGAAGAACGTCTCGGCACTTCGAGCCAAGTACCTTCTCGCGCTGCCTTCAGCATTGCGACCAGAAGTCCTCCAGGCCCTACACGGCGACCCGAAGGCAGTAGACCTCGCTGTTTCCCGCACGCAAAGCAAGAATACGGGAGAAGTACTACTAGCCGCGCCTTACCGAGGACGTCGCTCGCTGCGTAAGGACATGCGGAGACTGTTAGGGACGTAAGACACCGCCGACAAGGCAAGCAGGATTTCTTAAGCCGATCGATCCAGCTCGTCAATCCTGCCAGCAGATCGGGATGGACTTGCTAGGGCCATTTCCGACGTCCACGTGCGGCAACAAGTGGATTGTCGTAGCTACCGACTATCTTGTACAGCGAAGGAGTAACAGTGTAAAATAGCCACCCACAAGAAAGAAGACACGGGCACAAGAGCGCATGTGTGTCCCTGTCGTCTTTCTACTGCATAGCCACGCCTTTTCTTGAAACTGCTTCGGAAAAAAAAAACACTCTATGAATGACATGTAGTGGGAGGATTCTCCTTAAAGGGGAACTCCGGTGCATTTTCGACCATTCCGAGATAACGCCGTTTTCAAATAGTATTAACAGTCCTGCAACAGCTAGGGCGGTTCATTTTGCCGACACACTCGTCAATAATTTTAAATAAGCAATGAAAAACGAGTCAAAACCGAAACCGAAACGGGGAGCTGCTTCGTGCTCCATGCTTGGTACGCTATGACGTCATGGCGTCACCAAATCCGCTACACGCCACCACGGCACGTAAACATTGCTCACGTGCCTCTTCGTTCGCGGGAAAAGCAAACTGCCGATGTCTTCCGACGTGGAAACAAGCTGTGCCAGCTCGTCTGGACTGACCAGCGAGGAGTCCAGCGATGAGGAGTGCAGCTACATGAGCGCGGAAGCGTCGCCTTTCGACTTCGACCCGCCGGCGCGTGAAGCAGCTGACGTACCCCGCATCGACGGCATCGAGCTGCGGCAAAACGAAGGGTGAGCAGGCGTCATCACTTCTTTATTTTACACCCCAATTACGTAACTGATTGCTGTCGCTTGAACCCACACAGATGTTCGTGTGGCGAATGCCAACCAGGCCGCAGAGATGAGATGCTGTGCTGCCGGAGCATCCCTGTTATCCTGTCAATGCTGGGGCCGACCGCTTGTATTTGCGCGCACCGCATGTTCCCGCTGCTGTGTTTGGACGGTGACCTCCTGGAGGTGAACAGGAGGCAGCTGCACTTTTACAACCCCACGTATTTGGAAGGCCTTGATCGCAATAGGTTGGTGCTCGCTTGTTTGCTTGTTACGCACTCGAGCAAGAAATTCTCGACGTGCACCGCGTATCGCGGGGGACAAAATACGGCCAGTTTCGTGCGGCGTTGCAGATTCAGTGCGATCAAGACATAAAGTTGATGTTTGATCTTTCAAGCGCACATTTCCACGAATTCTTCAGTCATGTTGTGGTAGACTCGCTGCTTAAAGCCGCCGAGGCCACCGCGGCGAACTTTTATTCATCTATTTATCGCCTTTTTCTTCGCGCGAGCGCGCTTTTTGAAGCTCAAACAGGTTGCCCTGTGCTTTTATGCGGTATAAAATATTAGAATTTGAAAACTACAGTAATCCTCGTATATATTTTTATTGCACAATTTAAGAGCACTGCATTTTGCAAGGAAGAAGCTTGCCTGAATATTTATGCCTCATCATCAGACAAATGAAATAACACCCTGTTATTGTTGCTTATAATTCATGTGTGGTATATCTGCTCTGCTCCACGCTGCCTCAGAACACTGAGGTACACAGCGTACAGGCTGTTCGTGTGGTGGGTATGGAGCCGCCTGGGGCGAGGGAACCGCCAGCCCTTGCCTGGATGTGTTCTCCAGCACATTAGGAACGCATTCCCTTCTGCCACCTACGAGACCTTTTCTTGGATATAGGTATGTAACTTTACTATGGCTCAGGGAAGTTATCGAACAGGTTCCTAAAAGCATATCGCGAAAATTGCGGCAAGGCAAAGCACATTAGGAGGTGCAGATGTGCCAAGAACTGAAGTGGCTTGAAAGGTGAAACTCCACATCCACTAGCAAAAGCATCTGTGCCTATCCACTCTCCTGCGGGAAATATGTCATCGGTCCCTAGTATGGATTCATGTAGATGCTTGTAAAAACATGCATTGTTTTACCTGCATAACGAAGAAATAAGGCATCATGCTAGGCACAAGCTGCTTCAACATGCTTATGTGTAAAAAACAGAATGAGAGGCACTTCAGCCTGCTGTAACCTTGCAAGGAGTTGCAAGACACGTGACCAAAATAATGAACAGAAATGTGACAGAAATATGCAGGTCTTGGCAGCATCGAAGAAACATGTATCATGGATGCTCTTCGGGTATTGTGTATCTGTGTATTGATGCGTTGAGCAGGTGTATCAAACTGTGAATGCTGCAAAACCTAAGGCAAAAAACTTTTATTGGAATTCAAGGTCTTATCAGAGCCATTTTGAATGAGTCATGAAGCAATCAGTGTTAGCACGTCAATTTTAACTGTGTTGATTTTATGCATGCCAAACAGACACCATAGACTTGCCGTACTGCTGTACTTTTGTTGAACACCTCTGCATTGTCCCCATCGAAAACAAAGACATGATGAAAAATGCCAATTAGCAGAAGATAACTTTGCAAGAAAATAGATTCATACTTGCTGCAGCACATGCAGTGGAGCTATATAATGAGTAATTAGTGAATGTATCAGAAATATAAATATGTATTTATTATACATAACTGTCCGGCCGGCATTCTGCATCTGTATCTCAAATACTTATCGTCTCTATATTTTGTATGTGTATTATGATGTGATCAAGTGCAAAGTATCTTTGCTCAGCCGTGTAAGGGGGAAACAGAGGTATGAGTACCATGTGCATCTCCAGCCGAGGCAAACATTTGGGGGCCCTAATAAGGGCCATTTGTGGCTGGCTTGGTGATCTTATTGCGCTGCAGCCGGATGGTGGCCAGGTTTCTTCACGTGGCATTGTTGCACAGCGAAACGTGACGATTGCTTGAGTCGGCACTCCTCCTTCGTTGGTTTGGGGCCGTGCTTGGCAAAGAGCGTGTCATGGTGGTGATGCACAGAAGCTTGTTCCGCGTCAGAGAAGGATGGCCACTTCTCAATGCAGTCCATCACGTTGTTGATAAGGACAGACACATACCCTGGAACAAAAATATCACCACAGCGTTTAAGAAGTGAACTTTACCCTGTCACCCAGAGCAATGCCTCCTCTATTTTATCAATGCCAGCCAAATGCGCCCGTTCCAGCCGTTCACCACCCTCTCCTCTAGCCCTTTCACACTCTCACCCATTGCCTAGCCTTCGCGTGTTCTTTGCGTTCATGGGGGAGAGCACCCGTGATGCAGTGCCTCACGACGGAAATCATATGAAGTAATTTTTTGTTCAGTTGTGTGCAGATACGTGGGGCGGCGTCTTGCATCCCTCGTGTTCACTATGTTGGCAGTCACGCTGGCTCTGTAAGAGACACGGTGTTTTGAGATAGCGCGTCTCCGTTCGTGGCGATATGTGGGCAACCAATGGGGACGCGTCACTGCGCCGCTGCAGTGCCTGCGCTGCCTTTAAGAGGTGCCTCACGAGCGCTGTGAGGCGGCGGCGGCATTGCTTCTAGCTACAAAGAAGGAGCACGAAGGAACAAATCGGACAGACGCATGATATTGGAGAGGGAAACGCGTCTATCGCATCTCCGTGCGAAAGCGCTCGGACGCACGTTTCACGCAAGCAGCCCTACCCAACATGTGGCGTCGCATGACGACCACTCCCTGAACTAAGGGGGGACCGGCGGCTCCCGTTCAGGGGCGAGCGTTTGCACTGGCATTGAATAAAATAGAGGAGGCGTTGCCCAGAGCAATTGTCACCTTACAATGTATATTTGAAGCTTTGATCACACTTTTTTGACAATGATGTCATGCAACCTGAATATGAGTGATTTCGGTAGATATACCACCCATCACACTGAATCTCTGACTGTGACGCACTGATCTGAATCTTTTTCAGCTCAAGTAATACATACAAGATGCTCTACAGCAGAGTCAAGGTTGAAGCGTACAAAGTTTTCAACATTGCATGCGGCAGACGTGTAGCTTGCAGGTGGTAAAGAGCAATTTATTGATGGCAACTGCAAGCAAAATGAATCTAAGCGTGCCTCATTAACTTTCGAGAGTGCAAGTTAGGCACTACGGCAATATTGTATCTTCAAGCATCGCATAACAGTGCATTTTTGCACAGAAATTGCAAAGAATGTTTTCAGTATTTGTGCAACTTACCATAACCTGACTTCTCTTTCACAGGCACAACGGTCCATTCCTTCTCCCCCCCGTGAAAACTTCTGCGAGACTCGTGGGACCCCATTCACATCTGTCAATACCGCCTTGCTGCTGTTCTCATTGTAGTGAAGAGCTGCTATTTGTGTTCTGCAATACACGAAGTACCATAATTAGTGCCTGAATCTTGTGCACTGATGTGTATTTACAAACACAGTACAATAAGAGAATAAGCACAAGCATTTCAGTTCAATTCTTTCACACCTCTGAGATGAACTTTCACGCCTCTGAGATAAAGCATAAAATGCTACATAAAATTCATGCACTTCATTTAGAGAACATGAGGGTGAACACTGCCCTTCTAAATACATGAGCACGAATGTGCACCACTTCCAACTTGAAATGCACTAAGATTTTTGCTGATGCACAAAAGCCAAATATCTATGCACAGCTTGTGTTTAAAGGTTGTTTGCATTGAACTTGCTTTGTTGTGCAGCAACAAATATGTTGGTGCCTTTTGTGCCAGTGGTATGGGTCGGAGAACTAAATTCCCATTGTACAAAAGAACAAAAAAAGGCATTCATCGGCTTTATCCTGGCATAGCCTACAACAGGGGTCTCAAACTCACCGCAGCCGGCGGGCCGCAGTCACGCACTTTAGTCCGGGTTGGGGCAGTGAAGAAGGTAAGAGGAGGGGTAGGATGGGAGAGTTCGTAAAATGTCAGCAAACGTTGCCATTTCAAATAAAACCTTTCCAATATCTTATATAAAGTTCATTTCTGAAAAATATTTGGTTCCAGGATTCCAACATGTCGATTCCAATCTCCAAGATGAGTAAAATCTAGATGCCAATTTTGAAATATTGTTTTTGTTTCACAGTTATGTTTTAAGACATGGTGACCACATGGGGTACCTTGCCAAAACAATGCTTTAAACCAGCTATCCCTGTATAGCAAACGAACATACCTATAAAGAAAAAAAAATGAGTGGCGAATAGTCATGTGAGGGCTGTGTGTTTGAGACCCCTGGCCTACAACATAACGCAAATAAATTTTTATAGGAAGGCCACATAGTTCATTAGAGTCACTTTTAAACGAGTCATAAAACAAATAAGCATGTAGTACCAGTGTTGATTTGATGCATGCCCACTGGGCCCTATAGACTCGCGAAATGGCTGCTGTATTTTTGTTAAACCCTTCTCCATCATTTCCCTACAAATGCTCTGTGGGCACTGTTGAATTTCCCGCGTTCGTTCCATGAGGAGAAAATGACGAGCTTTGCACCAGCATGGCAGTGAGTGCATAAGCTCATTCGAGGAAGAAAACGAGCAGCCATCTCAAGTTCTGGGCTCATGCGCAAGCTAATAAACATCTGTACGAGTTCTTGAGTCCGTGTTGACTGTTCTGTGGGCCACATATTTTATAGGGATGTCACAAAGCACAAGCATCTTTTGTCGGTTTGTAAGCTATCACGTACATGCAATGAATATGGGGATTATTAAATTCAGTTACCTTGCAAGCATGCCTTCATAGCTGAATTTGCTGCTCTTGGGGGCAAAATGAATGAGAACACTGTGGAAGGATTCCAGGCCAAAGGTTTGATCCGATGGTGAAGCATTTGGCAGGTCCCGCAGGAGGAATGGGGCAGCCAGAATTGACCTCAGTCGCCGAAATGACTCTGATCCTAGAAACAACAGGATCACTTGAGTTATTCGTGTCTATAACCAACACCAGAAGGTTTGCCACAGTGCGATGCTCACCAAACCAGAACAGCTGCCTGATTGACAGAACCTTTACATTTTAAAACTAATCATTTGAAGCTTTTTCAACAGATTGAAGACATTACCCACAGTATTTCACTGACTTCTTTCCGTCAATTCAATAGATTGCACACTTGCACACTACGCATTCAACATGGCAATCTCACTGGCCTCAATTTACTCGCATGACAGCTTGGAACCCCTCCATCCCACCACCCGGCATTGGTCAAATAGGGGTTGCAATCTGAAACGTCGCACAAACAACAACAAAGAACTAAGTGCCAGCTGTTTATCTGGCAAGCATTATTGTTATGCTCACAAAACCAATCATTCTTGCACCTTAGGAAAATTGCATAAACACGCTCAGCACATGCGATGTATCGCATGCAATGTTTCACCTGCTGAGATTGCAAGATTGGGTACACAGTGTGCATGTTTCCCATACATTGCATTGACTGTGAGAGAATTGGAATTTTTGTATTTTGCAAAGACCAACAGGCATAACGTAGGCAAACAGTAGATATTTTTTGCCATGTGCTTGACATTTCGTGCCGTATCTTTTTTTTTTTTTTTCACAATATCACGTCTCCTTTATATTGCGTAGTATTCCTTCAATAAATTTCAGTTGAGAGTCAATGCTTTCTCTGTTGTCATCATTCTTGTTCTGTCCTCATTTGCAGTAAGCCTTTACTATTCTTTAGTGACTCCCTTAAATCCGAACGAAGTTATGTTTCTCAGCACCCGGTTCTCACGGCCATAATTTTTTTCACCAATGAGCCAATGAGCTTACTGTGTTACTTAATTACACAAGTTTTTCTTGTGCATGCAGGCATTAGCCTACATGCACTGATTTCAGCGGTAAATGTGGGCAATTATGCCATACATCACGGCTGACTTGAGTAAAAATAAACATGAGCAACATAAATTCAAAATCTTTTCGGACACTACCTTCAAGCAGCCAGTCACGGCTTGGCAGTGGTCCATGCAAGCAGAAGGGATGCAGTGGGTTCGGATGGTCATGGACATTAACAATGTGACGAAGGATGGAAAGCCACCTTGCCAGCAACAGCTTGTCATCCCCATCGCTGTTGACAGCACACCAATACAAATGCCGGAT
The DNA here is from genome assembly GCA_030522465.1 of Rhipicephalus appendiculatus. Lineage (NCBI taxonomy): Eukaryota > Metazoa > Arthropoda > Arachnida > Ixodida > Ixodidae > Rhipicephalus > Rhipicephalus appendiculatus. Next base: position 78,489 of record JALIZH010024253.1, read on the forward strand.
GATTGTCTTTCTCCAGCCCAGCACAATCTCGTGTTGCTTCGCACGGCCTAGACTTGAAATCTTCTTCCTCAAGCCTATTAGAATAAGACCCACATTTCAATATTGTTTCACTGCAGCACGTCAATGTCATGAAACCTTTTCACTTTTAATTGCACACACTACACTGAGAGCATTAGACCACTTGCCTTTTCCAATGTGCCACAAATCAAACAGGTGCTTTATGTATGGATAGTACTTCTTCAGGAAAGCCTTGATCTCAGAGTGCCTGTCAGTCACAAGGGATGATATGACCACTTCCTGCTCGGTTAGGTAGTCAAGAGCTCTCTGCAACCCTTCTTTCTCCATTTTGTTGCTGCATGACACTTCAGTGGACTGCAGGAAAGTTGAAAGTTATTCAATCATGCAGCAGATGGTTATGAGGACACTGTGTTCTGCTTCATGCAACTGCGAACCGAATAGGTTGAAGCACATTCGACGAGGCCTCTATGAAAATTTTAGTATTCACAAGACATCTAAAGCACCGTTTGCACGGTATTCTGCTGGCATTTTAACGAAGCTTTCACTAATGACCAATATGAATCCAAAATAAGCAGTACATGGGTGTCTTGTACTGTTTCGAAAGCATAACTCTAGTCGATGTGCATCAATCTTGGGTTTTGCAATGTATTTTCTGGTTCCAATGTTGAAATAATATAACGAGGTAAGGACAAAGGTCGGCAAACTCACGCACGAGTTGACCCACTTAGGCTGAGATCGAGTCGCAAGCCTGAGTAACTCCAGTCGAGGGAAAACTTAGGCAAGACTGCTCAACTAAGCCTCAGGCTTGTAGCATAGCGCAGAAACACACACGGACAAAGAATAAGACTGGACGAACACAAGCGCTTTAAGCACTTTAAGCCCCAGGTGCAAGATAGATTTGTTCAGTGAGTCTGAGTGAGGTACACGTTTTTGCTGACCTTTGGTCCTATCTACTCATCTTCAGCATTACCCTCATCCTTATATCGACTTACATTTATACTGTCACCTATGTGTTACTTCACTGCAATTTTAAAGCAATGCTGCTTCGAGCTACATGAAGCACATTTCAGAAAGCCTTCTTTTCCAATTAAGTTATTTTGACATTAACACTCAATATCGTTTAACTATGCTTTATCTTGGTATTTTGCTAGCTGTGGAAGAAAAAACACAGATATGAGAGCGTAAAACAGTGTGGCATTGTAGAAATATTTCTCAGCTGATCAAGACATTACACATTGCTGTGGCACTTGGCAGCTTGGACTGATGTCAGCACTGCCTTCTAGAGAATGGTCTAGCTGCTCAGCTGTATAAGGAGGGTCTTGGACAACCTGTCAACCAACCAGGACATAAAAGCACACTGTAGCAAATGCATTAATCACGCAGGGGGGGGGGGGGGGGGGGGCTAGTTAAGTTCAGCCTATAGGAGCACAGAACTGCACGCTCTCCACTGAAAAATCCATAGTGAGACTGCAGTTAACCAACAAGTGACACAAGAACTAAACATTTCAAGTCGTACCCATGAACAGAACACCTGATTGGGCTCTAACTAAAACGAAGATGCCCACATAACACTATAATAAGGAAACATTTATAACACATGCATGCATGTGCACACACACACAAACAGATGTATATAACATTCGCTATTTTCCAATACATTGGCCACATCACCAATTATAGGTGCCGAATCATGTTACTCGTGTTACTCTGCATGCGAACTGACAAGACCGCTGTCCACTAGAGACAAGAGGAAGCTTGCACATGTAGCAGCATAACTTACCTCCCTTTGTTGCTGTTCGGTCGCCTCCCCTGGTAGGTACTGTGGCTGGCCTCGCTTTGCGTGCACGAACACCGTCGGCACAGCACCTTCCTTCAATCTTCTGCGATAGTTTGGTTTGGCGAGTCCGAATTCTTCCATCAAGAGTGCGCTGCATTCATAGCTCTCCTGAGTGAAGTGATCAGAGCACACACAAGAATTTTTACTGGAGGACCACTTGACACGCCCAACTGCATGAAGCCACTTCTCCCGAAGAGCGCTGTTGGAGGGAAACGAGTGGTAACACACACCATTGGTGTTCTCTGCTTTGTTCTTGCAGCCTTCAACACAACACCACCTCCCACCCTTCCGTTTTTTACCGTATGCTATTACACTAGTGCTGTGTGTATGCTGTGTTGTGGCACACGTATCCGAAACAATGAGTTTGCTGCTCCCTGACATGCTGGTGGTTGTCTGGAAGCTTGGAGCGATGTCAGCACTGCCTTCCAAAGGATCGTCTAGCTGCTCAGCAGCATAAGGAGGGTCTGGGACAACCTGCCAACAAACCAGGAGATAAAAGTACACTGTAGCAAATGCATTAATTATGCAGCAAGGGAAGGGGGGCTAGTTTAATTCAGGCTATAGGAGTAGAGAACTGCACCTTCTCGATAGAATAATCCACCGTGAGACCACAATTAAACAACAAGTGGCACGAAAACTAACCATTTAAAGTTGTACTCCTGAACAGACTACCATACACGGTTGTTAACTAGCACCACTTAAAACATCTAAAACATTTCCTCTAGGTTTCGTATACACATCAAATTTATTCCTCGTTCAATATTGTGCGTGCTCACTGCAAGACCCGATGTCGACGACGACTTTTCTTCCTGCTCAAGTAAATCAAATGCACAGTACTACTTTTGTGTGCCACGGTGCACTTTCGATCGGTATACTCATCCGATCGGGCTACTTCACGATCGAAAATGCCCGCTGAGCTCCGCAATTTACGCGCTAACAATGAGCCAGTACGGCGGTCGCAACACATGAAGTCACTTTCGATCGCGATCGTGCTCGACCAAGGTCGAGTCATCCTACCGAAGTTGGCTCCCTTTCACAAATCGTGCAAGTCAATCGCGATATAAAATTCGAGCCCGATCTACATCAAAGAGCCCATGACTGATTCCGGTCGAGACAACAGGAAGCTTGCACATGTAGGAGTGTAACTTGCCTCGCTTTGTTGCCGCTTGGCCGCCTCCCCTGGTAGGTACTGTGGCTGCCCTTGCTCTGTGTACACGAACACCGTCGGCACAGCATCTTCCTTCAATCTTCTGCGATAGTTTGGTTTGGCGAGCCCGAATTCTTCCATCAAGAGCGCGCTGCATTTATAGCTGTCTTGAGTGAAGTGATCGGAGCACACACAAGCGTTTATACCGGGCGACCAGTTGACGCGCCGAACCGCACAAAGCCACTTCTCCCGAAGAGCGCTGTTTGAAGGAAACGAGTGATAACGCACTTCCTTGGTGTTCCTCGCTTTGTTCGTGCAACCTTCAGCGCAACACCACCTTCCAACCATCGTTTTTCACCACACGCTATGCAGCTAACAAAAACGAACTGTGCTAGCGTCAGCGTCGCCTCAAAGAAAAAGCGCGCGCCGCGAGCTAGGCGTCCGTCTGGGGGGGACGAGAAAGGATAGCCAGATACGTCACGTACACAGGGTGGCCCGCATTTGAAGGTATGATTCCGGAATTGGTTACCAATTTTTAAAACTCGTTTTCCGAAAAACTAAATTACTTACGGCTGTATAATTTGGCACATATCATCAGGGCACCGATGAGAACTTATGCTTAAAGTTTTATTTAAATCGGTGAGTATCGAAAAATCGCCGGAGTTCCCCTTTAAAGCAAGTAATATTGCGTGGCAAAAACGTAGAATCCCGCTAAACGTCAAAACATCTGAATTGTCCCACGAGAGGGTGCTTTAAAGACCCACCCATTACAAAGCACTCAGACATGTTTAATTATCAGAAGAAGAAGAAGAATCAACCAAGTGAGCAGCTGCGTAGGTTCGCGTGTTGCCTTATAGACGCCGAAGCGTCCGTAAGGCAACACGGGGAAGAGCGTAAGCGCTTGATCCGGACGGCCACAACATTTCTTAGGACAAAAAAAAATTGTCACGAGACAGCCGCTCCAACTGGAGCACGAAGCACTCGCTGCGCATCAATGCCGTTGGACTTGCTGAGCATTCTAATATTACCTCAGAATTTTCGCGTCACTCTTATCACTGTCTGTGAATCGATCAATCAAAAGCGTTGAGTTGATTAAGTCGATTACATGAACGGTGCAAATCCAGCAAGATTAAGAAATCGATAAGGTAAGGCTCTATCTTGCATAATCTTGGTTTACATTTTGTGAGCTAACACCTATTACACATGTTCCCCGATCTAATACCACATCGGTGGCCTTTATCGATATAATGAAATAAACAAAGAAAATAAATAAGCACATAATTATATAAACGATTTCCATATTACTATGCTGCCATGTTTTAACACAGTAAAAATATTTCGTCTTCTTATAATAATTAAAAGTGCGAAATAACTGGCTCCCTTCAGAGGATGCAATTCCGAATGTTTCAAATAATAAATCACAGAATGTGCTGTACCCGCTACACTAAGATTGATTTGATAGCGCAATTAGGTAATGAGAAATATCTCAGAAGTAGGGGTAATTTTGGCAAAAAGACATCATAGTTTTAACCCGGAATCCGCAATACACACCGGTGAGTACACGCGCGCCATTTATTCTTGAGCGATGTAGTTGTCACCTTAAGGGTGGAACTATTCAGCAACGTTGGTGAATCGCTTCCTAATGTGTACGTCAACGGGGTCATTGATTGTTCTGGAAGTGACGAAGGGAAGAGTGAAATCGTAGCTGACGTTGGTTCCCACAGCGTCATCGATATTTGCGTTGAATTTCACGAAGAACAACTTACCGAAAACAAGGTGTCCGTTCCCGGTGACGTACACAACAGTTTAACGCGTTCATCACCCACTAAAGAGCAGGGTAAAATGAACATGGGCAAATTAAGAACCAAACCATCAATATACTGTCACTCAAATGATAGAAGTTCGTTTTAAGAAAAAGGTTGCCCACGTAAACAATTATGAAGAATCCAAGTCAGAGACCTGGCAGTCACAGGAAGGTTCAGACGGTGCGGTTGCAAGAATAGCCAGAGATAGGTTAAGCGCTGATAGCGGTAGTAACTACTCTAGCAGTAAAAAAATACTCTTAGATTTTTGGCCTTACATTTCGCAAGAAACGTTCGCGTACTGGGTAAATCAGAGCTCATTGTAAAAGGCATACGCGCACATCTCAGTCAATAACCGCAAGCACTTTCTTTAGCAACGTTGACGTGACGAACAGGGCAAACAGGTGAAACATAATAATAAGATGGGGTGTAACGTCCGAAAACCACGGTATGATTATTGCAGACGCTGTAGTGGAGGGGTCCCGTAATTTCGACCACCTAGGGTTTTTTAACGTGCACCTAAATCTAAGTACACGGGGCTCAAGCGTTTTCACCTCCATCGAAAATGCGACCGCCGCGGCCGGGATTCGATCCCGAGACTTGCGGGTCAGCAGTCGAGCACCATAACCACTGGACCACCATCGCTGGTGGGACAAAGTGAACGATAGCGTTGGGTTGCGCGAAGCATGCGCGTACGCGTGCTTTTTCTCGCTTCCACAGCACACTGTCCGCGCTGGTATCTTGTAAAACTTTGACTTTAAACGGAACATCACGTAAACGCCGTCCATAGGCTTTTTCACTTGCAGTGTCATTTCCTAAATGCACATCGCAATAATAAAACTCAACAAAGGCAACGGCATTCTTTGTTTTAAGAGTGGCAGACAGAATATTAATCGCTGATTTATCCGTTCTCTTGAAGGTGTATGCTACCTTTTTTAAATAGGCGCGCGTGCTTGATATTAGTTCTTTTAATAAAAGTGGATGCACAGCCAGATCATTTTCGACGAAATGGAAGACGATTTTGCGCAACCCTGTCAGCAAGCGTGTGCTGTCTATAGGAGAAATTGACAGCGTGCTTGATTAACCACACTCTAAACCATTTTGCATCCTTAAAGCGGTTTCAAGCAACCAAAGCACCCTTTTGCCTCACCATAGTTTGCAAATATGACGGTTTAAGGTTGTTTTTTTCCCCGAATAGCTTTTAAGGGGCAATGTTTTACTTGAAACATCGTGTAGGAGGTAAAGGTGTTATGGATTATCGGAACTCCTGTGGCCCATACGATAGCGATAATAATAATAATAATAATAATAATAATAATAATAATAATAATAATAATAATAATAATAATAACAATAATACCTTATGGTTGTTCCTGGGCACGTCAAATAAATGATTGATTGATTATTCTTCTTAACACTAATAATTACAATAATAACATATCCCAAAACCACGATATGATTATGAGACGCCTTAGTGGAGGGCTCTGGAAATTTTGACCGTCCGGTGTATTTTGCGTTCACTACATCGCACAGTCACGGCCCTATGGCATTTCGCCGCCATGGAAATGCGACCGCAGCAATCCACGACCTTCGGGTCAGCAGCCGTGCGCGGCGGCGGACGCCCATACGAGAGCGTGCCAGATGGTTACATGGGCTCGCTGATTAAAAAGCTATTGGACATTGGGCGAGTTTGGATTAAAATACGTCCATTTTGGTCTATCTACAAGCGCACAATAAAATTTAAGCCTATTCTGTTAATGTTCACTGTTCATTTATACGGACGAGGAATATCGCCACCGCCTCTGAACGGAGACTTCTGATGCTATGGCTATATATACCAGATGGTCGGTGCAAACTGTGTAGCGCTCCGCCCGGGGGATGTTTTACAATACGCGATGTCATGTATGATTGGGCGCGTACGTACAGCTGTTATGCTGACCTCATCTGTAAAACTGCTTGTTCCCAGACGGGTGGACTTTATTTTTCACGGTTTTTTTAGTTATAAGGGTGTTTAGGCTATTGACAACACCCCATGATAAGGGTACTTATGCCACGGGCAACGCCCCAGAGTATGGGTGTGTTGATCCGTGAAACGACCTTTTTCTAAGGAGTAAAAGTGTTAGTTATAGACACGGTGAAGCCCTCACAAGTGTTTAATTTGGTTTACTGTACAGCGCATTCACTACGACATGATGACGGAACGAGATAAGCAATCTGTCCAGCACACGAGCGGTACTTGTACACATGAATGATTATGCAGCTCCCTTTTGTTCTGTTATGAAAGATATGACCACTTTAAAACTTTCGTAATGAATATTGTGCAAATATTTTGGTAAAAGTCATTATTGTTATCGCATGGGACACTCTGTTTTTGATATGGTGTTTTGTTACTCTATGTGCTGGATCATTTTTTGAAGGGTGCCAGAGGCACAGCAACAAGCTGTGCGTCTGGTACAGCTTGTTGCTGTAACACGAAGTCTCGCGACTTTCTAACATCATAGCCACGGCTAGAGATACAGGATTCGAGCCTTCCTCAGCCTTCACAACTTCTTCGTCATACTCTTATTTCGGTTTCGGACGAACACTGGAAACAACTCCGAAATTTGATCGCTCTGCGTAGGTACTGAAGCGCACGTGGCTTTGTTTTCGTCTCCCGCACGGCCACTTTGCCTAAGTGGCACTGCATACGCAAGCGATGTTGCACCGCCGCCGATGGATGTGTGATTTCGGGACGGCGCGCATCGGCTACGCCAGTGCTGCAGAGCGCAAAACTTAACTGAATTGATCTAAAAAATGAGCCCGGGTCTGCAGATCAAATTATTTCAACTGAAATAGTCACTATTCAGAAGTTCGCCTAACTGAGAGACGTTTGCATAGAGTGCATAGAAAAACCACCGGGGATTTTCTAACAGTTCGTTATTCTAAAATATTCGTTCAACCGACGTTCGTACAAGTGAAAGTTCACTCTATCTGGACACTCTCAACGCCTTTTTGCCGCTAGCGCAGGTATCGCCGTCATGTTCCGTACAAAGTCTAAATTGATAACAACCAAGCGCGCATCGTATGTTTTACCCACGGGTAAATGGGTAAAAAAGCGCGCAAGTGGGGGGGGGGGGCGAATGCGACCGAAGCAGAGATGAAAACAGCTGACCCATTCCCATTGCACGGAGGGCGCATGGGATAACATCACCCCGCGCGCCAGACCTGCAATCGATTGCTACTCAAGCAGAGAGAAAACGCCCCACCTTTCTTCAAGGCACATGAAGAAACGCGGGGCAAGGGAAGTTATGTGTCGCTAGAGCAGCAACTGTGAACTTTAAACTTAAGGACGCGGTTGCGATCGATCGCGTGCGCGCGATATCGGCAGTCATCACAGCAGGCTTGTATAGAGCCTTGCATCGAGCGAGGAGGACGGGTCTGACAACCAGCGATTTCCCCCTTTCTGGAATGTGTGGGCTGGTGCTCGGATAAGTGATGTTGTCGAACAATTTTTGCGTGTTGCAGGTCCACCTGCGGATTTATTTCTCTTTTATTAGGGTGTCAGCCAGCAGAAGGTCAACCGGAAACCACCGTGTCGTTTTTGAAGGCAAGAAGTGTAAATTTAAGGGCTCGTTTGCTTTGTTAAACACATTATTATTGAGAACTAACATAAAATGATGCGAAGGTGCAGGGTGTATAGCTGAAGGGTATATATGACGCTCCCACGTATAAATGCACATATATATTCTATAAAGTGGACGGAGGGATGATCGCCACCGTAGCTCAGTGGTAGAGCATTGGACGCGTTTTTCGAAGGTCGCACTTTTCTTTCTTCACGGCCACTTTTCTTTCTTCACACTATTAAAGACGATAGTCTTTCTTGGGATACTTCAACGAAGAAAGTTTGGTCTGGCTGTCGGTCTGTCTGTTTGTCGGTAACCCGATTGAGCCACTCGGCCAAAGTTTAACTACTTTCTGAACGCCCAGCCATCTTGAACTGGTATTTAAGTTCATACTTATGAACATATTCGATCAAAAAGCAAATACTACGCATACCTGAGGCGCAACGTTAATATGTGTCAGGTCGTGTGTTCTTTTATTAGAAAATACATACGTGCGCAATTCTAAAGACCCTAGGGTTTTTCGATGGCGTGCATATCTCACTCAGCGCCTCCTCTATTTTATCAATGCCCGCCAGATGCGGCCGATTCAACATAGAGTAGGCGCTGTGTGAGGCAAGCCAGAACATTGTAGTACGGCCGGCACAAGACTATCGTCTTTCGACGACATTTGCAGCGAAGCACGCAGATACGCGACCAATTTTTTTATTGCAGTTACTTCTAATAACATCCCCTATACTTTCCTTGGCATCATGGTCTGTTCTTATTAATATCGTGTCGTTTTTGGCTGTTTTAACAACTACAAACTGCTGTCTGAATATGTATGCGACGCGCATCACCAACCGTGGAGTGTTTGCAGCTGCGGATTTTTCAAGGCACATCGTTTGTGTTACGTTAAAGGTTCTAAATTGGCAGGTGCCGCGATATACCCAGGATGTCCAGAGGTCCCGGCAGTCAAATGACAATCAGATATGGCCTCATTGGCGAACAAATATAAACGGTCAAATGCGGCCCTGCCCGGTAAAGTGCGAAACACATAAGCTCCAATCGTTAACTCTACGCGAGGGAGGGGAGAACGGGGATCAGCGCGTCCAACACTTGTAGCCCGCTACGAGCGGTTGGAGTTCCCAGGCTTCTCAGTAGGTCTGTCATGACAGCGACGAGGGATCGCAGCATCGGGATGTTCTGTCGATCGGCCCTTGACACATCCTCAATTGAAGTATGCTCAGAGGGAGGAGTATAGCGGGGAGGCCTGGGAGGGAGCTCCTTCGCCGGCTGCGTACGCGGAAGCGTAGGCCAATCATCCGCAGTGTTGGACTTGTCCACCTCATTTCGCTTCGTGCTTACTACTTTGCTTGTGCTCGAAGAAAATGGGTTATGCGCGTCTTTAACGCCTCCGTCGGCGTATACGCCGGCGCCGTACCCTTTCAGCAGCCTCTCGGTGAGTGGAATTGTCTCTGACCGTTTGTTTAATAATGGCAATTTCCTTCTTAATCCGCGGACATTCCTTGGAGGCCGCATCATGTGAACCATCACAGTTTGCGCACTTCAGACTTGTTGCCCGACATGCGTCTGCAGTGTGCGGCTCAGCACATCGTGGGCATACTGTGGTGTTTGTACAAACACCCTTGACGTTCCCAATTTTCATGCAGTTATGGCAATGAAGTGGTTTTGGGACAAATGGCCGAACAGGATGTCGGAAATGTCCCACCTTAACATGTGACGGAATGGAGTCTCCTTTGAACATTATCTTTACACAGCAGGAGTTTCCGAGGCGAAGTACATTCACGATGACAACACACTCGTTCGATGGTTTTACAAGTATTGGTAGCTCCGAGTTTGTTATGGCCAAATCAATGTCGTAGATTACTCCCGCCGTGCAGACACCGTCCATGGGAATAACCGGTCGGACTTCGATGTCTGCCAAATCCGATATTCTGCGTAGTTTGTCTAAGGCGCTGGCAGTTGTCGTGTCCACAGCAAGAACATTCTCCCGCGTGTTCACACGGATATCCTTAATTTCGTTCGGCGCAACCCCCCTCAAAGTACACACAATGATCTTGCCTGTTTACATCTCGAAGGCTTATGGTGGAGTACTCGGGCATGAACAAGATGGTGTGCGGTCAGCCTTCGTCTCTTGTCTTAGAAGTCAACGTTCCCGCTGGTGAAGATAGCTTGACGTTTCTTCGTTTAGCCTTCCTGCTTCTCACGGTCTCGAAGCTGTCATCCGACGAGTCGTCGCCAGTCACCGAGTACAGTTCTGTGTACTCGTTGGTGCTCGAACAGGTGCTTTGTTTTCGCGAAGAGCTTGCCAATGTTGATATCTGGCTGGTCAGCGCCGCAGAAGACTCCGCGTCCACAGCCAGTGATCATCACCATTGGGCTCACCGGTTCTAATGCAGGCACGCTTATTCCCCGAGGAGCTCGCCATGGCAGACCTCTGGCGGGGCAGACCGGTGGAAGACTCCGCGTCCGCCGCCCTGGGGCAGGGAACAGCGTCTCCCGGAAATAACGAAAAACTTAATTAAATTGCTAGGAGCAGAGAATAGAAGCGTTCTATCAAGAGTCACTTCGTCTTCGTTTCTTCGTTAATTCTAAAGTGTGTTCCGCGAACGCCCGTGCCATTGAGACGGGGTCGGTAAGAATGGAACGCGATGCGCGCGTCTCCCTCCTTGCATAATTGGAAACGCTGGGCACAGCGACGCTACGCAAGCAAAGCACGAGCGCTGTAGAGTCCGACGCGACCGGCGTCCGTTTGCGAACCCCGGCGGCCACCTGGCACCGTGCTAGGGCTCGGACGGAGGGAAGGACGGACGGACGGACGGACGGACGTGAGCATGAGACATTAAAGGCTTTCGCCTTAATACCACGGTCTGTGCACGAATCGAACCCAAGAATTCTGCGGGTATGTAAGTATTCTACCACAGAGCCACGCCAGGCCTCGCAACTGCTTTGGAAAAAGACTCTACGCAGGCGTAATGTAGGTGAAACGTCAGTTGTGGTTGCATTGGCGCCTACCTAATTTTATAAATATTACATAAGTACTCCTATGATACAGGCGTCACGTCGGGTTAACGTCAATTGTCGTTAAGCGCCATCCACTGAAGTTGGTCTACGTAGCACCATATCCAGGGCTACCATCTTTGCAAGCACAAGCGCTCCAGATCAGCTTATCTCTTCTGGTGCTGGTAATAACCATGTTGCTGTTGGCATCGTGACGCAACTGTAAACAACTGGCTATATAAAACATATGGGACTGTTGAACATATGTCTGCGCGTACAATATTTGTACATATTGTTAAGATGTTTATTGGTAGCGAATGCAGGTGAACGGGGAGCGGTCGCAGCGTTCGGTCAAGCGCAGCAACCACGAGCTCGTGCCGATGGCGATGCCGCTGAAGCGCAGCGCAATGCCGCTGAGGCCACTCTTTTTCACTACAATCGCCCTCCGCAGAAAAAGGCGCCATCCTGGCGGCTTAGGGTGAAGAAACAACTACTGGGTCGTAGTAGGGCTTGAGGCGAGAGACGTGCACAAGTTCGCGGCCGCGATAGCGTAGATCTGTCGATGGCGTGATGGGCTCCATGATGTAGTTGACGGAGGACGTTTGCTCTACAACGCGGTATGGTCCGAGGTATTTAGCGACAAGTTTTGCGGAGCGGCCAGGGGCGGTAGCGGGTACCCGAAGCCATACCAAAGAGCCACGGGGAAAAGTTGGAGCCGAACGGTCACCAGGTTGACGGGATTGCTGCTGCCACTGGTCCTCGGTTGAAAAGGAGCGGGCAAGCTGGCGGCTTTCTTCAGCATGTCGGGTAGCTTCGGACAGGGGGGAACTTGCGAACTCATCAGGTTTATATGGAAGAATGGTATCTACTGTATTTGAAGGTTCTCGTCTATATAGAAGAAAGTACGGCGAAAACCCAGTAGTAGTTTGTACCGCAGTATTATACGCGTAGGTGACGAAATGGAGAACTTGGTCCCAATTTGAATGATCAGAGGCGACGTACATTGATAGCATATCACCAAGAGTACGGTTGAAGCGCTCTGTCATGCCGTTCGTTTGCGGATGGTACGCTGTACTTGTGCGGTGCACGATTCGGCATTCGTCAAGTAATGCCTTCAAAGCGCCAGAAAGCAAGGCACGACCTCTATCGCTTAGGAGCTCGCGAGGGGCACCATGACGCAGAACGAAATGTCGCAACAGAAAGGTTCCGACGTCCCGGGCTGTGGCAGTCGGCAGTGCGGCTGTTTCGGCATAGCGTGTCAGGTGGTCTATTGCAACGATAATCCAGCGGTTACCAGCTAGAGTTGATGGTAGCGGTCCGTAGATGTCAATGCCAACGCGATCAAAGGGTCGACTAGGACAGGGAAGAGGTTGTGACGGGTAGACTTGTCCAGGAGGTAACTTTCGTTGCTGGCGCTTAGCACACGAGCGAATGAACTTCCGCACGTAGTTATACATGCCACGCCATAAAAGCGGAGTCGAAGCCTAGCGTATGTTTTGAAGAGGCCTGCATGAGCGCACTGTGGGTCAGCGTGGAAAGCGTGGCTTATAACAGCACGGAGATGGCGGGGTATCACAAGGAGCCACTTGCGACCGTCCGAAAGGTAGTTCCGTCGATAAGGAAGGTCATCCCGAACGTAAAAGTTGGTAGCTTGGTGGCGAAGAGCACGAGACGGTGAAGAAGTGAGGGGGATCAGAAAGGATGCCGATGAGGGCACTGATCCAGGGATCCTTCCGTTGCTCCACCGTCATGTTGCGTAGGGCGGGTGATGCAAGTGCAGGCTCGAGGGAACAGAGGCAAGCACCGTCATCCGATACCGGTGAGCGAGAAAGGGCGTCAGCGTCCGTGTGCTTGTGACCGGATCTCTAAATAACGCGGATGTCGTACTCCTGAAGTTTGAGCGCCCAGCGAGCCAGTCGTCCAGAAGGGTCCTTAGGAGTGGATAGCCAACAAAGGGCGTGGTGGTCAGTGACGACGTCAAATGCATGACCATACAGGTAAGGGCGAAATTTTCGGAGGGCCCAAATAATGGCTAAACCCTCTTCCTCGGTCACGGAGTAGTTAGCCTCAGCTTTCGTCAGAGTTCGGCTCGCGTAGGCGACGACATATTCATCAAACCCTGCTTTTCGTTGCGCGAGCACAGCGCCAAGTCCGGCACCACTGGCATCAGTGTGAACCTCCGTGGGAGCGGCAGGATCGAAGTGGCGGAGGATGGGCGGCGAAGTTAGCAGGCGGCGTAATTTGGTGAAGGCGTCGTCGCAGGCTGGTGACCAAGCGGAAAGGTCCTTGTCGCCGCTAAGAAGGTCCGTCAGGGGCGAACATATCGAGGCGAAATTTCGAATAAAGCGTCGGAAGTATGACGACAAGCCGACAAAACTTCGAAGCTCCTTTAAGTTCTTTGGCTTCGGAAAATCGGCGACTGCCCGAAGCTTGGCTGGGTCTGGAAGTATGCCGTCCCGCGATACGACGTGGCCAAGAATGGTGAGCTGTCGGGCACCAAAACGACACTTCTTTAGGTTGAGTTGAAGGCCGGCGCCAGTGAGGCATGTGAGGACGCGCTCGAGACGACTTAAATGGGTGTCAAAATCGGCTTTAAAGACAACTACGTCGTCGAGGTAGCATAAACATGTGTTCCACTTGAGGCCTCGTAAAATAGTGTCCATCATTGTCTCGAAAGTGGCTGGAGCATTACAGAGGCCGAAAGGCATAACGGTAAATTCATATAATCCGTCGGGTGTGACAAATGCTGTTTTAGATCGATCAGATGCTTCCATAGGAACTTGCCAGTACCCTGAACGTAAATCCAGCGAAGAGAAGTATTCCGCTCCCTGCAAACAATCGAGGGCGTCGTCGATTCGCGGTAACGGGTAAACGTCCTTCCGGGTGATCTTGTTTAAACGTCGGTAGTCGACACAGAACCGAATGGAGCCGTCCTTCTTCTTAACAAGAACAACCGGTGACGCCCAGGGACTGTTGGAAGGCTGCACAATACGCCGCTGGAGCATGTCAGCAACCTGGTCATCAATAACACGGCGCTCCGACGCCGAGACTCGATAGGGACGTTGCCGAAGAGGCGCGTGGCTTCCTGTGTCAATCTTGTGTGAGATGGTCGATGCGCGGCCGAGACAAGAAGCGTGGCTGTCAAAAGAAGTGCGGAACTTTTACAGTAGGTTGATCAACTGGCTTCGTTCTGAAGAAGACGTAGCAGCATCGATGGAACGGTGAAAATCGTCAAGGAGGGGCTTATCAATAGCAGGGTTAGAAGTGAGCGCGCTGAGGCCCGTAGAAAAAGAAGTAGCCGGAGAGTCAAAAATGTGACAGGCGTCGATCAGCTGCACGCGACCGAGTCTTTCACCATGGAATAAAGGTAAAGGACATTCCAGCGTGTTGTGGACGAGCGTCTTCGTGACGCCACGGCGGAGAGTAAGGAGAGCAAGGGGCAGTGGCGAACATTTGCGGCGAATGAACAGGTCAGAGGGCGTAAGGAGAACATCGCCATCTGAAATAGCGGCACACGACACAGGCACAAGCATGGAAGAGTGAGGAGGAACGGTTGTGTCGTCGGATACGGACAGTTTATAATACGGGAGGGGGGGTTTCGACAGCCTCAACGTCTGGAAGTGCGGACAGCTCAAGTTCGGCGCGACAGCAGTCGATGACGGCGTTATTATTCGCAAGGAAGTCCCAGCCTAGTATTACGTCATGGGAACAGGAGGGCAGCACGACAAATTCGACGATATACACGAGTCCTTGGATGACCACTCGTGTAGTACAGGCCGCAAGAGTTGTTACGTTGTGTGAGTTCGCTGTTCGGAGAGAGACACCGGATAATGGCGTCAGAACTTTTCGGAGTTTGCGGCACAGCTGGGCGGAAATTACGGATACAGCGGCTCCGGTGTCGACAAGTGCCATGACGGCGATACCGTCGACCGACACTTCAATGACGTTGGCTGGAGAGGGGCGAGGACTTGTGCATGGCGACGTGGACGCAGTTCGTGCCTCGGGAACTGCGGCCATCAGTTTTCCTGCTTGGTGGGTCCGGTACGGCGACGCATTGGGGAAGGCGAACGAGGACGTGGAGATTGTGAGCGGCGGTTTGGTGGGAATGAACGATCAGGGTGAAAGGAAGAGGAAGGCTGGCTGGACGGCGCAGAGGAAACCTGAGGAGTGAAAGATGACATTCGTCGAAAGTTGGTAGGAGAAGCTGGGCGACGACGGTAATAACGCGCCACGTGGCCAACACCGCCGCAAGCAAAACATATCGGACGGTCATCGTAGGTCCGCCATTGGTCGGCGTACACGCCGCATTGCGGCTGGGGGCAGGAAACTGCGCCTGGAGTGGCATCGGCATAGGCGGCGGCGAAAAGGTCGGTGTTGAATACATAGGCGCTGGCTGGAGTGCATGTTTTCGAGGGCGGGCAACGGCCTTTGCGTACGTGAGAGATGCGGTGACTGGCGGTGGTTCACAGGCGGGAGGAATGGCTTGAGCGGCCTGGTCTTGGATGAAGTCGCGGAGTGTTGGTGCCAAACTGCGTGGTTGGTCTGGGGCGGAGGACATCAAAGAGAGCTGACGAGCGACCTCGGCACGGATGAACTCTTGAATCTTCGAGAGCAGAGGAGCGTGGTCGTCTCCTATGCCAAGACTGGAGAGAGAATCGTCCGGCGCCGGGGGACGTTGGGTGAGCAGACGTTGCCTGCGCAACTCGTCGTAGCTCTGGCATAGTTCTGTGAGTTCGACGACAGAGCGAGGGTTTTTATATAGCAACATTTGGAAAGCAGCGTCGTCCTCAATGCCCTTCATGATATGCTTTATCTTTTCCTCTTCAGTCATCGACGCGTTCACCCGCTTACAAAGGTCAAGGATGTCCTCAATGTAATTGGTGGAATTCTCACCAAGCTGTTGGGCTCGAGTACGCAAACGTTGTTCGGCGCGGCGTTTGCGTACCTCGGGCCGTCCGAAAACTTGGGTGAGGCTTGTTTTGAAGACGGACCACGTAGGGAGGTCACCTTCGTGGTTTATGAACCACAGCTTGGCTACGTCTGACAGGTAGAATGAGACGTAGCCCAACTTGTCGTCGTCTTCCCATTTGTTATGGACACTCACTCGCTCATACGTGGAGATCCAATCGTCTACGTCCTTGTCGTCAGTGCCCGAGAAGATGGGTGGACCTCGCAGACGCAAGGAACCGGCACAGAGTAGGGGTGGGCGGTGCTGGGAGCGTTGCCGTTGGAGGAGTTGGAAGAGCGGTGGTTGCGTCGTTGGGCATGATGGCAGGTAGCGTGCGATTTCGAAGTTCCAGGGCGATCGAAACCGAGCACTCTCCACCACTTGTTAAGACGTTTATTGGTAACGAATGCAGGTGAACGGGAAGCGGTCAGCAGCGTTCGGTCAAGCGCAGCAACCACGAGCTCGTGCCGATGGCGATGCCGCTGATGCGCAGCGCAATGCCCCTGAGGCCACTCTTTTTCACTACAATATCTTTAGCGTACTTTCATAACCTTTCGCTCAATAAATTTACACCACGGTCACCTTCCCTCCGCATGCTTCGCATGACATCGATTCACATGGAACGTGGGAGGTGCCGAATTGTTTTTTCGGTACCTTTTATTATTTTATCTTAATATGATGTGTTTGATCTAACAATCAGTCTGGTAGCTCGGCTCAACATGGTGATCGCTGTAGTTGATGTAGTGTATTTAGCACAGACGAGAAGCCCTGCGCTGCCACTCACTGAAACCTTTCTGCGCGTAACGTGGTTTTGCACTGCTCCGGAGTCAGAGGCACCTCACCTGGTTTCACAATGCCTCCGTGATCGGTTCTCCTTTGACCTAGCTACGATATCATGTGATCTTGTGACTTGGCGTGATGATGAAGCCTTAAAAACGTCGCAAATATTGGCGATCTGTGACGCTTTCAAGGCGTCGCAGATCGCCAACACGAGTGATGCAGAAAATCATCGTGCGATGACGTCGCGATGACTTCACGATATGACGTCATCGCACGATGATTTTGTACATCACTCGTGTGTCCCTGAGGCCGCGGGACCCGCCCACGCCGCCGATGCGGGACGACGACGCCGAATTCGCGCGTTTGATGAGGCATCTAAGCCTCTCGCCTTAAGAGTTTGGTATTTTAGAAAAAAAAATAACCGACGTTTCGGCGCCCGTACAGGGGCCTTCTTCACAATGAAGTAATTGAAGAACTGGGGTAGACTGGGGCAAATAGACGGCGCAAACAGCGTGCGTAAACAGAAGGAAGGGGGCCGTCATTGCGTGTCAGCGTAGTATCAGTGGTTTTGTATAGTAATGACTCGAGATGAGGTCGCCAGGTTAGATTTCTTTAGGGTGTCTAACACATGCGTGTTGGCCCAGTCAATATCGTGTCCCTTTGCCAGAGAATGCTCGACAATTGCATTAGAAAACACTTTCGCTTCTTTACCGTCGTAACAGTGCTCCTTCAGGCGCCCTTGATTATCGCCTTTCTCGCCGATGTACACATTTTTTTCGTTTGGTTACCATAAGGGCCCGAAGTGGGCGTTAGATTCATACTAACGTCCGAAAAGTGTAAAAGAAACGAAGAGAAGTTAGTAATAAACAGAAATCTTGAAGAGAAATAGAGATTCCTAGCAGTACAAGTAAAGCTAGTCGTACAGTTGTTCCTGTGTTATGCAAAAAGTAAACTTACATAATGTGACCTACATATTCGGGCATCGTAACAATATGGCAAGGATAGAAAAAACATTTTTAGTGTTAAAAATAATCATTAGTAATTAAATATTTTAAGATTTTACTTTTGCGAACGCCTAATTTAGAGCATCCTTGAAAACAGCGTGGTCAGTTATTTTAGCTATACTGCTTGGGAGACGATGCCATCCTGATATGGCTAGATAAGCATGAAAACTGTAGTAGGAGAGTACGGGCAAGAGGTTGCTTAACCTTAAATTTGTGATTCATTCCTGGAAAAATCTTTCTGGCGGGTCATAACATCCCAGGCAGCACGCCGGCATTGGACCGATCTCGGCCCAACGTCGGCAAACGTCGGCGGCAATATTGGCCCCATGTCGGCAAATAACACTCGCGCTACTTTCACCCACATCGGTCCGATGTCGGCTAGCCGGCGTTGGGCCGATGAGGGCTAGCCGGCGTTGGCCCGATGAGGGCTAGCCGGCGTTGGGCCGATGAGGGCTAGCCGGTGTTGGCCCTATGAGGGCTTGCCGGCGCCGGGCCGATGACGGCTTGCCGGCGTTCGGCCGATGACGGCTTGCCAGCGTCGGTGCGAGACCGGCCTGCCGTTATTCAGCAGATGATGAAAAGCCTTCATTCGGCCTATGTAAGCTGGCTGATGCCGGCGTGGTGTCAGCCTCGCCGACGTCGGGAAGCCGCCGGTGCGACGGTTAGCACTCGTTATTATGGTAATTTACCGTGCGGTGAGTAAGGTAATATACTGTGCCGTTGTAGTCTGCTCGTAGCCAGTTTAGATGGGGACACGGGCCGTAGTTGGTCGATGCGTACAGTAGCTTGATTAGAAAGGCTGATACGCGTGTTATAAAGTGAAACGGCTGCGCGCCGACCGTGCATAGTTCGGTGTCCCTGTGAAGTCAGTAGTGCTAAAAAAACCTATTCGCGGCACAACGGCATTCACCGACTACCGTTGGCGCCGTATTCGGTAAATACTTCGTAAGCAGAACGACCTATTTGGGGTCTTAGCGTAGCATTGAGACCCAGAATTCTGTGGAACCGTGCAAGGCCGAGAAGGAAAATCAATATAGTCTCCAAAACAACTAAAAGAATGAAAGTCCTGCCGCATCAATTACGCATGCGTCTAGGTAATGAAGGAGCAACACATTTGCGAAGTGATAAATAGAAATTTATTCACACATATGAACACACGCCAGCAGTTCCGGAATAATGATGCCATAGAGCAACACCTAAACATCTATAGATACCGTAGCCAACATCTAAAACGATCCCACAGCCACCGTATTTTTCATGAAAAACACGAAAATATTGAGAATCGAGAGTGGCGTCAGGCGAAGAGTTACAATCATTTCAATGTTATTCACGGCACATTCAGAATAAATATTTAAAAACATAGAACGGGAAAAAATATGATTAAGATTTAACGAAGAATATCATAGCTACTTGTGTTTTGTGGACGATATCGCGCTTTTCGGCAATGACGGTGACGAATCACGAAACAAAAACAAAACAAAACAAAAATACTGGTGATGTAAACGAAAGAAGCCGGATTAAAGATATACCCGAAGAAAACAAAGATCGTGTTAGGCGGCCCGGCGAGAAAGGGAGATTAACGGTGGCAAACAGACTAGAAGAGCATGTATACGCGTGGGCTAGTAACTAACAGAGGAGCCCCCCCCCCCCCCTCACCCCATGTTTATCAAATTCACCGAAAAGTAAGGTTGGGTGGGTTCGCAAACGTGAGTCCATCGTAACACATGACTGGAAATTAAATTACCCCTATCCTTTAAGCGGAAATCACAATTCTTTCAGGCATAACTTATGGGACAGAAACATGAATAAACTACAGCACGCGACCTGAAAAACTTTGTGAGTGGTGCCGCAAGGTTCCGTATACTGTACATCTAAACAAGGTAGACACGCAAGCACGCATTTCTTATCTCAAGGTAAGAATGTAACGGAAAAGAAGCGTGCATGAATACCTTTCACGTGTGGCTCTCGGATCGGTAAGAACACGAGCGAATAAAAGGCACGGTCAATAGCGAACGCACGATAAAGAGAACAAAAATCTGACTGGACAGACGTAAGAGCAGTCAAGACGTGTCCTTAAATAAAGCGAGCGAGTCAAATATGGAAGCACGTAGCCACTGGTTGCTAGCTGCGGTGATATCTGCCGAAAACAGTGCTGGAATCTCGCCGCATATCCGTCTCGCACATATTTTTGACTTTCCTCCGCACATGTCCACACACCGACACTTTTTCAAGAATTCTGCTGGCCGGAGCGAACAAGCCTGCTCTCGCTACAACTTCTCCTTCCATAGAGCTGGCTACCCTTCCCTGCCTGGTCAAGCAAGTTTCGCGACAATAACGCCGAACGACAGGAGTAAAAACGAGGGGGGGGGGGGGGGAGCGGTAGAGGTTGAAGAAGACGAAAAAAAAACTGATTCTCCCTTCTTAGGAGCCCCGCTCAGCCTCCGACAATAGTGTGCCCCCCCCCCCCCCCCCCACCGTGTCCCCTCCCTCCCCCCTCCACAGCATGTCGTCTCTGGGCTACGTGGACTTTTCAATGCATCGCTTGTTACAACGCGTCGCTACGTGAAAACTTTCCGTACACCACGTTGCAACCGCATTTTTTATCGTATTTCCCCTGCAATTATAGTAACATTAAATGCGACTGTTCCTAAAAGCACGTGGGGAGCAATCGTGGGAAGCAAACGAGATTTTTACTTCAAAATGATGGGTTTGGGACAAAAAGACCGCGATAAAGTGAAAACACGAACTGGCAAACACGTGTCAAACACGTGTTTGTATGTTCGTTAATGATTGTTAATGATTGTTGGTCTTGGTGGGCCAGTTGGTTTGGAAGGTTTTTACCGGAAAAACGTATCTACACTTCTTCCCGGTCTTTCTTGCGCCATACCTATTTTTCTCAAGTATAATGAATAACTAGCTCAGCAACACTCCTTGTTGAGCTTTTGACTACAAGGCAAAATTATGTGACATCACTGAAGCAAATGCGTTTGTTACGCTTGACCACAACATGCGCGTGTGTAAATACGTGCACACCCACAGACAGGAAACTATTCGTGCAGTTTATAAGCACTCCCACCATGCGGTCAGCGGCTGAAAGGATGTAAAGTATACAGCGCTAGAAATATGATGTAAGGCCCGGTTTATGCACAGAATTAGTATTCACATAAAACTTCTTCCGCTAAATGTATTCCTGCTGGAATGATTGGGCGAATCCTGATGCTGGATATATCAGTGAGGTCTACCGACCAATGGCAAAAACATTCATGAAAGAGAAGTACTTTGAATGTAAGTTCAGTTTTTGTAGCGTTGAACAGCTCGTCAACGAAATGGCCATCTAATGTGAGTCAGTCTGAAGGCCGCTTTTTGGGTAGAAAAGCCACAGTGCTAATGATAACTGTTAGTTAATCTCCTTGCAGAAACTAACAAGAGGATGCAATATATTTACTCGGCGTTACTTCGCGCCCCGAATAGTAGATGCGGCATAAGCACGATACAATGCATGCATGCACTTTCTTATTTTTGCTAGTACACCAATCCATGTAGCAGCTTTCTGCAGCTTAGGCGAGTAATATTCAAGCGCTTAATGCTCTATGGCATTACAAGCTTGTGTTCGACGTCGACGTACAGTAGATTGCCAGCATGTCAGCGACGGTTTTATTTAGCCGCTCGGTGAGGCCATTCGTCTGCGGGTGATCGTTGCGGTTGTCCGTCGGTGACTTGTATGCCAAGATGGTTTGCGTTATTTCCGCCGTAAAATCCGTACCTGTGTCGGTGACGAGAACTTCTGTAGCGCCACGACGCAGGAGGACGTTCTCAACAGGGCAATATAAAACTGTCTGAAGGAAGACAAGAAGGTATTCCATCTTCGCCGATGAAAGCTAACCAACAATTGACTCAGCCAGCATTGCTTTAAGAGCGGCAACAACACGGGTATAAAGGCCCAATTCTGCCTGTGAAAGCCTTCAGCTGCCGATATCAGTTGAAGCAGCTGATACAAGGCAGAATGACGGCAAGCCCGGCCCAATGTTGCCGGGGAAAGCCATCGGCTACGGCGATATCGGCGGAAGTGCGGCGGGACGCCGGCAAACTCGGCCCAATGTTGCCGGTGAAAGCCATCGGCTAAGCCGATATCGGTGGAAGTACGGCGGAGCGCCGGTAAACTCGGCCCAATGTTGCCGGTGAAAGCCATCGGCTAAGCCGATATAGGCGGAAGTACGACGGGAGGCCGGCAAACTCGGCCCAATGTTGCCGGTGAAAGCCCAACATCGGCTGAAGGACGGCAAAATCGGCCCAATATTGCCGGCGAAAGTCAACGGCTCCGCCCATATTGGCTCCATGCCGGCAACGACGGACCGTGGTTGGGCCGCCCACAGCCGCCTTAAAACCAATATCGGCCCGACGTTGTGTGCTGCCTGGGATGTGGGGTTTTACGTCCCAAAACCAAGATGTGATTATGAGGGAGGCCGTGGCGGAGGGCTCCGGAAATTTTGACCATCTGGTGTTCTTTAACGTGCACTCACATCGCACAATACACGGGCCTCCACCATTTCATCATCATCATCATCAGCAGCAGCAGCAGCCTGTCTACGCCCACTGCAGGGCAAAGGCCTCTCCCATGTTTCGCCCATCAACCCGGTCCTGTGCTTTCTGCTGCCACGTTATACCTGCAAACTTCTTAATCTCATCTACCCACCTAATTTTCTGTCTCCCCCTTACGCGTTTGCCATCTCTTCGAATCCAGTCAGTTACCCTTAATGACCAGCGGTTATCCTGTCGACGTGCTACATGCCCGGCCCATATCCATTTCTTCTTTTAAATGCGAATGCATTTCATAGTCGGGCTATGTCAGGCATCCGGCGTTGGCGTTGGCGTTGTCCGCGGAGGAGGAGTAGGAGGATAGGTTGAGGAGGTGTGCGCGCCGGCAGGTGTTAGATGTGAAGCATCTTATGGCGAAGCTTAATCCGGTGGTGGTGGTGTACGGCGTGACCGCCCTTACTGCGCATGCGCAAACCCTTTCAAAAAAAATAAAGATAAAAAACCTCCTCTCTCCCTCTCTCTTCCCTAGGCATCCCTCCCCGCGGCAACCACACCCTCACTGCGCATGCGCCTCCCCTCCTCTATCCCCCTGCTACGCTCCCCCCTCTCTCCTCTAGGCATCCCTGCCCGCGCCGTCCACACTCCCACTGCGCATGCGCGTCCCACCTCTCTTCTTCTCTCCTACGCTCCCCCTCTCTTCTCTAGGCATCTCTGCCCGCAGCGTCCACACTCCCACTGCGCATGCGCACCCCACCTCTCTCTCCTCTCCTACGCTCCCCCCTCTCCCTCTCTCGCCTGGCGACGCCGACACAGGCAGCGTCTGCTAGCGAGTTTCTTGGTTGAAAAAACCGACTGCTCGCGCTGCACAACCGTTCACTGGCCACCCCGTATATATGGCAATGAATCTTGACCTCCAAGGTGGTGCCGGTGGGAAATTTCTCCTGTGCGTTGTTGAACAATAAAAATTCGCAGCGTGCGCGTTAACTAAAAGCGGTCTGCGGCGGAGCTATATATGAAAAAAAAAATTTAAAAAATAAATAAAAAAATTAAAAAAAACAAGAAAAAGCAAAAAAAAAAGGCGCTGCGCCGTGCTCCCGACCGGGCTGCAGAAATTAGGCGCCTTTTCCTTCTTCAAACCACAACCACCATATATAAATGGAGTGAAGCGCGCGCGAAATGCATTCGCATTTCCTCACGATTCCCTTCGGGGAGGTGGGGGGCTTTTTAATTTCAACTATGATATCCTTAACCCCCGTTTGTTCCCTGACCCACTCTGTTCTCTTCCTGTCTCTTAAGGTTACACCTATCATTTTCCTTTTCATCGCTCGCTGCGTCGTCCTCAGTTTAAGTTGAACCCTCTTTGTAAGTCTCCAGGTTTCTGCTCCGTAGGTAAGTACCGGTAAGATGCAGCTGTTATATACCTTCCTCTTGAGGGATAGTGGTAGACTACCATTCATGATTTGATAATGCTTGCCGAATGAGCCCCATCCCATCCTTATTCTTCTAGTTATTTCACTCTCACGGTTCGGCTCCGCGGTTACTACCTGTCCTAAGTAGACGTACTCCTCTCCAATGCTATTCACCGCGTGTTTACAGGAGGTTTTCAGGGCCCTAGATTGGAAAGAGTTAGGGATAAGAGTTATTGGAGAGTATCTCAGTAACCTGCGATTCGCTGATGACATTGCATTGATGAGTAACGTGGGAGACGAATTACAGCTTATGATTACTGAACTGGGTACGGAAAGTAGAAGAGTAGGTCTGAAAATTAATATGCATAAAACTAAAGTAATGTGGAACAATCTTGGCAGAGAACAGCGCTTTGCGATAGTTGGCGAGACACTGGAAGTTGTAAAGGAGTACGTCTACCATTTCGCCTCCATCTAAATGCGACCGCCGCGGCAGGTATCGAACCCGTGACCTTCGGGTCAGCAGCCGAGCACCCTAGCCACTGATCCATCGAGGCGGACTTTTGGCGTTTGAGATGTGTGACAGTCTGCACAGATATTGTACACGACACTAGGGAACTTGTCTTTAGGAAGCTTGTCCTTCACGCTTATGAGCACACTTTACAGCTTTTTCGCCGGCATATGGGACACGTGTACATCAAAGGAGCGGGGCACGCGTACTCCTCTCCGCTCCTCAGTGCTCCTCCGCTCCGCTCCGCAGCACTGGTTCCAGGAGCATGCGATTTTGCGGCACGTTTACTGGGAGCAGACACGGAGGAAGCGCTAATAGGCGGACGGGATAATTGGCGCTCCGCTGAATTCACAGACGAAGCAGGTTAGCCAATACCTAAAAGTTCAGCATGCACCAGTTCCAGGCCTCTTTGCAAGTCTTCTGAAGAGCTACAGATTTGTTGCGCGCGTTGTATGAGTAAGGAAGGGACGAAGCGTTTGTGGCAAGCGGGATGAACTGAAGTAAGTTGATGTAGCGTCCCGTGTTTGTAGCCTCTCGATACAGGCTGAAGCGAAGTCATGTCCCTTCACGCTGTACTAAAATGTCGAGGAATGAAGGCGACCATCCTTCTCCAGTTCAGATGTGAAATTTATGGCTGGTTCAACTGAGTTTAGGTGTCAGAGAAACGCATCCAGGGCCTCATTCTTTATCACGGAGAAACAATCATCCACATACCGAAGAAAAATTCTTGGTTGATGTATGAATGCTGCGATAGCCTGGCGTTCGACTGCTTCCATTGTAAAGTTTGCAGCAGTGACCGAGAGAGAGGCACCCATGGCGTTCGGGAAGCAAGGCGTCGTCTTGAGGGCAGTAGAACACACTTCGACAGCGACGTCAACTGGGACCCACGTAAACAAGGACGTAGCGTCGAACGACACCATAGTGTCGTCATCGTCAAGCTTCAGATCGCGCACTTTGTTAATGAAGTCGGGCGAGTTGCATAAGTGTGTTTGGCCGCATCCCAAGGGTTGCGATATGATGCCGTGCAAGTACTTTGAAAAGCTAAGAAGCGGTAACCATCTGTAACCCACAATTCGCCGCATCAGTACATCAATCAGGCTTGTGTATCTTGGGCAGTCCGTAGAAAGCCGGAGCGGAGCTATTGGTGCAGAGGAGATCGTAGTACAGATGCTTATTCCTTGGGGGTACGAACTGAAACACCTTCGTGAGTAACTTTTGCAAGTCTTTTTGTACCTAGCTGGTTGGGTCCTTGTCAAGACGGCGGTAGGTGCTTTCGTATTGCAGCGAACACCACATCCTCTTCAAGTAGTCACGGTGGCCGAGAAGAACTGTGGCGTTGCTTTTGTAAGCTCGGATGATGGCCTCGAAGGCTTTCAATCGCCATGTGCTCTTCTGCAGTCAGTGGTGACGCGAATATAGGACGGATTTTGGACAACACACTCACGGCTCACGTGCGGGCTTCATCTAGGCATAAAGGTTCTTCCTGCGCCACGGCGCAGACAAAACATTCGGCGTCCGTTGGTGGTCGCGTGTCAAAGTTGAGACCAAGATTAAGAAAAGACAACTCAGAAGCGCTTGCACTGTAGGAAGAGAGGTTGTGTACAGAGGTAGTAGGTGCGCTCCTGGTCGACGTCACGTGCGAAAGACGAAGGCGGTGAAGCTTGTTCTCGTGAGTGATTTCCCCTCGATGAGACTGCGTGAGTTTTGGTAAGCTATCTGCAACGTGGTAATATTAGGCTGCCGGGGCATCAATGCCCCTCAAGGTAGCTACCGGAGGTGTGCTCAGCGCAAAGAAGTAACAGCTGCGAGCGTTGCTGATCCGGTAGTACCATCTCCCAAAATATTTCCGAAGCACCAGAAATACATAGCCGGGTACCTTCGCCGTGGCTCCAGGGAAGATTTTTCACAAGCCAGAAGTCCTTGCATTATTAGATGTGTATTGAGCGCTGAACAACACCGTCCACATGACTGCAGTTGACTGCAACGAAGCCTTCACCGACAAATACCTAGACATTTTTTTTTGTTTCCGTTAAGCACAGCGTTTGTGAAGAAGCATAGACTCTTTGAGTACGCCACTATTCCCCCCTTTGGTCTGCTTTTTCTCCAGCGCCCGACACGAAAATTGCATCATTTAATTGATTCTCGGGCGTCTCTCCTTGAATCTCTCGTCGCCCTGGTTCTCGCCGCTGTCATTGTCGTACTGTGTGTGCTTGCTCCTAATCGTATGTTATTCCGCAGGACCAAGGTCCTACCTAGTTTTGGCTCATTATATCTTGTTTCTGCTGAGAACTTTGTTTTTTCGGTCGCACAATATCCCCAGTTCTCAAGCTGCTTCTCACCTTTGCCTGGAAGTTGTCTCCTGCTTGCTGGGCATGCATATTCTCGGATATTACGTCCATTTGAGCATCACGACTGTTCTTGGGGTTCCCGGGGCCATATATCCTAATAAGACTCTTGAATACCTGAGTCCTTACATAGAGAATGGCGCACTGGCTCTGTGCATGAATAAGATTTGGGAACGCCTCCTTGCCAAGATATTCATGCCCGGTTCAGTACAAACGTTTCCTGATCTCACAAGACAAATGTAATGCGCGGCACCCTATATTGGCGCATGGCTTGTTGTTACCAAAAAAAAATTACACCATCTCCCGCTAAAGGGAACCATGTGTAGATGTGAAGCAGCGGGCGCTAATGCTTACACTGGCGGCGGCGTTGACGCTTTCGCTCATCGCAGCGTTGCGCAGGAGAGAAAACTGATGAGGCGCAAAGCACGCAGTGATGGAGCGGTGTTTCCTACTGGAACATGGCAATGGATGCTAATGTGCAATGAGAGACGGAAGACTCCGATTGGACACAGAGACCCGCAGTCCGCTTTTAGTTAACGCGCACGCTGCGAATTTTTATTGTTCAACAACTCACAGGAGAAATCTCCCACCGGCACCACCTTGCAGGTCAAAATCCATTGCCATATATACGGAGTGGCCAGTGAACGGTTGTGCAGCGCGAGCGGTCGGTTTTTTCAACCAAGAAACTCGCTAGCAAGCGCTGCCTGCGTCGGCGTCGCGTCGCGAGGCGAGAGAGGGGGGAGCGTAGGAGAGGAGAG
>JALIZH010024254.1:0-26995 GCA_030522465.1 Rhipicephalus appendiculatus
CCCTAACGCGCGTAATACGGCTTCAGGCGCACGACATGGACGACTTCAGGTCGCGCACGGCGCCGCTGAGAGGGCGTAATGCCGTCAGGGACAACCTCGTAGTCGAGTGCGCCGAGACGTCGAAGTACCCTGTAGGGTCCGAAGTATCGTCGAAGAAGCTTCTCGCTAAGTCCCCGTCGGCGAACTGGCGTCCAGACCTATGGGCACCGTGCATACGTTAGGAACCGCCACAGTCACGCGCTGCCTCCAGCGCCAAAGCGGCCACGGCAGGAGATTTGGTGTGATACGGGAGCAGACGACGCAAGCGGCGGCAAGCCACTGCGCTGTGCTTTGGTGCTTCGCTTGAGGTGTTTTCGTTCCCGTTTGCTTTCAAAAGACGGTAAATCGTTAGCAGCCGTGGGAGAACCGTGGTGTTAGCGCGTGTGCTCTTTTTTTCGCTAGTCTTCATGCACCCTCAGGCGAATGCGGCCACATCAAATTCTTGGCGAAAACGACAGCGGAGGCGACGAGTCCATTGAGCCAAACTGCACGCGTGTAGCGCGGGCCGCTTCGCTCACTGAATGATCACAGCTTATCACCCTCGGGCTAACGCGGCAGCAAAATCGGCGGCAGCTTGAAACAGACGACAGCAGCGATTGCACTGTGACGGCCGCTGCAGGGGTGCTTTCGCGGAGCGATGCCTTATGCCTTATGCTATTCTTATCGTCCCAACACTCGCGGCTGGACTGATCGCCACGCCTCTTCCGTGGACATCGGAAAAGGCACCATCGGAATCGTTCCGCGATTGCTCCCGCGTGCGAGCGGCTGAGAACAACCTTCCAAATCTGTTCTAATTGCCGCTAGATGTGCCTTCATGAGTTAGGTCTGCACGGAGCCTATACACGGTCACCGGGTTGGTATTCCATGTGGCGTCGTCGAAGGCTGTAGCGACGGCTGTCGGTCTTTTGCTGGCTCTGGATGCGCAGACGGGCGAGTTGTCTGGCTTCTTCGGCGCGCTGAAGGTACACGGCAACGTCGACGTTTTCCTCGTCGGAGACATTGGGCAACATGGCGTCGAGCGTCGTTGCCGGGGTCCTTCCGTAGACCAATCCATATGGCGTCATCTGCGTCGTTTCTTGTACAGCCGTGTTGTATGCAAATGTTACATACGGAAGGATGGCATCCCACGTCTTGTGCGCGACGTCGACGTACATGGCCAGCATATCGGCGATGGTCTTATTTAGACGCTCGGTCAGGCCATTGGTCTGTGGGTGGTAGGCGGTAGTTCGGCGGTGACTTGTTTGGCTGTACCTCAGGATCGCCTGCGTTAGGTCCGCTGTAAAGGCCGTACCTCTGTCGGTAATGAGGACCTCCGGGGCGCCATGACGCAGTACGATGTTCTCGACGAAGAACTTTGTTACCTCGGCGGCACTGCCCTTGGGCAGCGCCCTTGTCTTGGCGTAGCGGGTGAGGTAGTCCGTTGCTACGACGATCCATTTGTTTACAGAATTTGACGTCGGGAACGGCCCCGGTAAGTGCATGCCGATTTGCTGGAACGGTCGGCGAGGTGGCTCGATGGGTTGCAGAAGTCCGGCTGGCCTAGTGGACGGTGTCTTCCGTCTTTGACAATCTCCACAGGTCTTCACGTAGTGGGTGACGTCGGCAGCGAGGCGAGGCCAGTAGAACTTTTGTTGTATCCTGGCGAGCGTACGGGAAAATCCAAGGTGTCCAGCCGTCGGGTTCGTCATGCAGAGCGTCTAGAACTTCGGGACGTAACGCTGAAGGTACTACGAGGAGGGAGTCGGCCCGAAGTGGCGAGAAGTTTTTCTTTAGGAGAATGCCGTTCCGCAAGAAAAACGACTCCAGTCCTCGTCTGAATACCTTTGGAGCCATGGTGGCCTTGCCCTCGAGGTATTCGATAAGGCCCTTGAGTTCCGGATCGGCTCGCTGTCGTTTGGCGAAGTCATCGGCGCTTATGGTTCCCAAGAAGCAGTCATCATTAAGGTCGTCCTGTGGCGGCAGGTCGACGGGGGGCGCGAGACAAGCAGTCGGCGTCAGAATGCTTTCGTCCGGACTTGTAAACGACGGTAACGTCGAATTCTTGAAGTCTGAGACTCCATCTTGCGAGACGACCTGAAGGGTCTTTCCAAGTTAGCTAGCCAACACAAGGCGTGGTGGTCGCTCACAACTTTGAAGGGCCTACCGTAGAGGTAGGGGCGAAACTTCGACGTAGCCCAGATGATGGCGAGGCACTGTTTTTCTGTTGTTGAATAGTTGGCCTCTGCCTTGGGTAGCGACCGGCTAGCATAACTGATAACCCTTTCCAGTCCGTCCGTCTTCTGCACAACGACGGCGCCGAGTCCCACGCTGCTTGCGTCGGTGTGCACTTCTGTTTCGCCGTGTTCGTCGAAATGCGCAAGTAACGGAGGCATTTGCAGGCGTCGTTTTAGTTCTTGAAATGCTTCCTCTTGCGGTGTTTCCATCTTGAACTCCACGTCGGTTCTGGTAAGGTTAGTGAGTGGCTCGGCGATGCGGGCAAAATTTTTGACGAACCGCCTGTAAAAGGCGCACAGGCCGAGAAATCGACGGACGGCCTTCTTGTCGGCGGGTGGCGGGAATGCAGCGATGGCGGCTGTCTTTTGAGGATCGGGGCGTACTCCGGACTTGCTGATCACGTGACCCAAGAACAAGAGCTCCTCGTATGCGAAGCGGCACTTTTCAGGCTTCAAAGTGAGGCCAGAGGTCTTGATTGCTTGAAATACTGCGTCAAGTCGCCGGAGGTGTTCGTCGAAGTTCGAGGAAAACACAACGACGTCGTCCAAGTACACAAGGCAAGTCTGCCACTTCAAGCCGGCCAGTACTGTGTCCATAACCCGTTGGAAAGTCGCAGGCGCCTAGCAGAGACCAAACGGGCATGACCTTGAACTCGAAGAGGCCATCTGGTGTTATAAGCGCGGTCTTTTCTCGGTCTCTCTCGTCGACTTCGATTTGCCAATAGCCGGTCTTGAGGTCCATCGACGAAAAGTACCTCGCATTGTGGAGTCGATCGAGGGTGTCGTCTCTCCGTGGGAGAGGGTAGACGTCCTTCTTCGTTATTTTGTTCAGGCGGCGATAATCGACGCACAAGCGTAGGGTTCCGCCCTTTTTCTTCACTAACACCACGGGTGACGCCCACGGACTCTTTGAAGGCTGGAATGATGTCGTCGCGTAGCATTTCGTCGACTTCTTTCTTTATTGCCTCGCGTTCCCGCGTTGAAACTCTGTGCGGGCTCTGACGTAGTGGTCTGGAACTTTCCTCTGTTATGATGCGGTGTTGTGCGACTGGGGTCTGTCGAACTCTGGACGACGACGAAAATCAATCCTTGTATTGCGGAGCAAGGTTTTGAGCTGTTCTTCTTTATGCGTCGGAAGGCTCAGATTGATGTCGAAAGTTAGTTGATGTGCTTGGTTCGTCGTAGCGTGTTCGGTAAACTCGGCGAGGGCGAAGGCGTCGCTGGTTTCCACGATGTCTTCGATGTAGGCGACCGTCGTGCCTTTGCTCACGTGCTTGTATTCGTTGCTGAAGTTCGTAAGCATCACTGTCGCTTTACCTTCACGCAACTCGGCGATGCCTCGTGCGACGCAAATCTGACGGTTTACAAGCAGGTGCTGATCACCCTCGATGACGCCTTCGAAGTCTGCGGGTTTTTCGGTGCCGACGGAAATGATGAGGCTGGAGAGAAGGAACGGTGACGTGCTCTGCTATCACGTTCAATGCATGGCTCCATGGCGTCTTCTGGGTAGGCAGCGCTTTTTCTGAGGTTAGTGTTATCGACTGAGACCTTAGGTCGATGACGGCGCCATGTTTACTTAGGAAGTCCGCAAGTCTCCGCAATGGTAGCAGAGTGGACGGTGGTCGGGGGCTCGCCAGATGTCGGTCTTCCTCGGCGTGTACCGCTGGCCTGCAGGCGGGCGAGATGGCGGTGGTGGTGGTGGCGGCGGCGTCTGGCGACGGTAGTGCTGCTGTGCGGCGTCCTGACGGGGGGCGTTGAGAGGGTGCGTAGCATCGGGCTGCAGCAGCGTAACTCAAGGCCTGCGGCTGGGGCTGCGTTTGCTCGGGAATTCCCAACGCTCGCTGGACTTCGTCACGAACAATGTCGGCGATTTAGTCCACTTGAGGCTGGGTCGAGGGTAAGAGCTTGCGCAGTTCCTCTCGAACGATCGCTCGGATCGTTTCGTGTAGGTCGTCGGCTTTCAGCGCTTGAACATCCGCGTAGCTCGTCGTAGGCAGGCGGCGGTTGTATTGCCTGTTGCGGAGTTCCAGCGCTTTCTCGATTGTAGTGGCCTCCGAAACGAATTCCGAGACCGTCTTCGGGGGGTTGCGCACAAGTCCGGCGAAAAGTTCTTCCTTTACTCCTCTCATGAGGAACCGAACCTTTTTTTTCCTCGGGCATGTCAGCGTCGGCGTGCCGGAAAAGCCGTGTCATCTCCTCCGTAAAGATCGTGACGCTCTCATTCGGGAGCTGCACTCGTGTGTCCAGTAAGGCGGCGGCCCTTTCCCTTCGGACGACGCTCGCGAACGTCTCCAAGAAAGCGCCACGAAAGAGGTCCCACGTTTGAAGAATGGACTCCCGGTTCTCGGACCACGTCCTCGCGGCGTCTTCGAGG
This sequence comes from Rhipicephalus appendiculatus, assembly GCA_030522465.1. NCBI lineage: Eukaryota > Metazoa > Arthropoda > Arachnida > Ixodida > Ixodidae > Rhipicephalus > Rhipicephalus appendiculatus. The sequence goes on from JALIZH010024254.1 coordinate 4,627, forward strand.
CGCGTCTCAGTAGGCGCGTCTCAGTTTTTCGTCGGAGTCCCAGTTGTTCATAGTCGCGACGCGTTCGTACGTCTCCAGCCAGGTCTCGGGGTCCTCACTTGGCGATCCATGGAAATGTCGGTGGCTCTCTCGGTGGCTGGATCACGATCGTTGCTGGGGACACAGCGGCTGTCATTGTCCTTGTCGTCTTCGTCACCATGGCCTTTGTCTTGTCCGGTAGGAGTCCGTGCTGCGGGGGGAGTCCTTTCAGCCTGCGGCTGGCCCGACTGTCACTGATGGTGTCGGTGTCTTCTTCACGACGTGGGCTGGGTTCACGGCTTGAGGGCGGCGTTCGGTACATGGGCCGTGAAGCACCTCCACCAGATGTCACGTGGTCGTGACGTTGACCCAAGCAGCAGTCGGTATGTTCAAGATGAAACTGTTTATTAGGCCGAACTTGTGGCCGGTAAACGGAAAGACAGATTGCAGCAATAAGCACTGGCACTGATAGCGGCGAACGGAGCGTCGGCCGTCGATCAACTGACAAGCGGTCAAGCGCGTCGACATATATACGCGAGTCTTCGAATATTCCAGCCTTATCACTGGTTGTCGCGAAAGCTCTGAAATAAGCTCGCGTGTTCGCGTCTTGCGCGCAATCTTAACACAACAATCTACAGTAATCGCGAAGCTTCTAGAAATGAGGCGCGGTTTGCGCTGAGCATTGCTTACAGTCTCTGTGGGTGTAAACCAAATACAGCAAAAGCATAATACGAAACGCGCGTGGCAATATGTTGGGAGGTCGGGATGACGTCCTCGGCGGTACTGGGCTTTTTGACGGCCAGAGCGTTGAACGCGACGTGGCCTTATCACTTTGAGGTATTTGTCGAATGTGGTCAGCTTCGGTCACAGCCGAGTCCACGAGGCGGCAAAGGGCAAGGAGGTGTTCAGTGTACGAGCTGTACGTCTCCCCTGCGTGTTGTACGCGTCCCACGAGCTTTGTCTTCGAGACTATGTAATTATGCCTGCATAACACAACTGATGAGTTAAATGAGGCTCAGCGCATTTCATACTACGAGTGGCTCCGTACCATTGACATCGAATACGTTACGCAGACGGGTCCAAGGTCCCAATGTCCAAGGGCATTCGAGAAACGTTCCTGATTCCCCCCCAATCCCACGCAATATGCGCGCTGTCTACAACGCAAAACGTTGCGCCGACCGCGAGAAACATCTAAACAAGTGACAAGGGGGCCACGCATGTAGCTTCAGTCGACGAAAGTAGAGTGCCCGAAACAACCGGCCATGGCGCTCGCTGTTATCACGGGGCTGAATCATGTTACTACCACCACCAGCTTCTTACTCACCGCGCAACCTGAGGAGGGTTGTGTGGTGGTTTAGGCTACGCGAAGACTATTGCCTTTTGAATCGTTAGTGGCAACAAGACAGCTATTCGAAACTTCACCAAAGGCCTAATCTCATCGCAAGTTAACCGCATACTCGAAAGCACATCCCCATCTCGTCGCCGCCAAGTTTACTTAATCTGGGCTCCGGGCCATTCGGTTCTTGCCGGGAATGAAGCCGCTCACGACGCTGCCCGAGAAATCGTCCACCGGATGCGTCACCCGTCATCAGAGCAGCTACCATCGCGACGAGCACTGCAGGCTGCGGACGAGGAAGTCGAGTCCTGGTGCGGGCACACGAAAGACAAAATGGTCAGGTATGGTGAAATTCTTATGGATTACCGTAGGGCAAGACTGAAGTACCCACTTCCTGGCAAGTTGCTAAATAAGCACCAGTCGACAACATTGCGATCATTAAAACACTAAAGTGTTTTATGCCGGGGTCCACCCAAGAAGATCTTTTAGGAGCTTGCTCCTTATGCTCGGGGCTTGTCCGTCGCCGTAGCCAGATGAAGATGACGCTGCCATCACGGCACAGCACATGCAAGGTACAAACTATACGTCATGACGATGATGATGGCGCTGATGACGATGAAGAATAAGCGCGTTCCAGACCCCACATTCTGTTTCTGCCATCACGCTGGAACGGCTGCGCGTGGCCCGCTTCCTTTCTATTCGCCGGGAGCTCACTCAGTGCACTTCGCTACCGCTACTAGTCATGAACAACCAGGAAGCCAAGGCAGCGGCGGTGAGAGCTCGCAAGGCAGTGGCAGTGCGGGCTCACCTCCAAGACCCTGCGGTGAGATATCGCGAGGCCGAAGAGAGACGTCAGCGTCGTGCGGACCCCGAGATACAAGCCCGCGAAGCCGAAGCAGCGCGGAAGCGGCGGCAAGAGAACCTCTAAGGGCTGATTCACACCGGCGACTGGTCGCGCGACCAAGTTAGTCGCTTTGCGACTGGCCGCACAGTAGCTGGGGCTAGAAGCCAACATGGCAGCACCCATGCAGACGCGACCGCCCGATTCGATCCGAAATCGCGGTTGCTACTCGCCCACTCTCTTCACAGCAATGAACAAATGGTGAAATCAGCTATCGCTTCTTGTCATCTCAAGCTGGGGACAAAGCATCAGGTATGTTTTATCTTTTTTATTGAGATTAGCCGTGTTCTTCAGCCCTGCCTGATAAGCCTTGTCTCCAAGAATTTGAGAATGAATCTTGGAAACACTGCAAAGTACCGACGAATACATTGCTCTCGAAGCTTCAGGACGTAAATATAAAGTAAATAAATGCGTAGGTTGCGAACTTACGGGCCACACAGCGCAGGACGACGACATGATACGTTCGATGCGGAAGGAAACTGCATAAACAGGTGTCGCCATGTTGACCTTTCCGGCGCTGTCGTCTGCTTGCTTTCGCTAGCGTGCGCGCAGACGGACGCCGAGCAGACGACGCGACGCGGCGGCAGTGGGCGAGCGCAATAAAAAAAAAAGCAATGGGCCCGGTGTAAACAAAAGCTGACATCACTTCTGGGCTTCGCTGATTGATTCTAGCCGTCCTGCGACTGCAGTCGCGCGACTGAAAAGTCGCGCAAGCGAGCGACTGAGTCAAAGCAGTCGCTTCGCGACCAAAGCGACTGTTTGCGACTGTTTGCGACCAGTCGCAAAGCTACTAACTTGGTCGCGCGACCGGTCGCCGGTGTGAACCAGCCTTAAGAGGTACGGGCGCGGGACGGAGCGGCCAAGCGCCGAAAGCGGTCGCTACCTGAAGTTGGTGGCGCCGACGCGCGCTTCAAGGGTGATTTCCTCGACCACACATTGGGCCACAGCTGCAAGGTATGCGACCGCTTGTGGTTCGACAACAACCTGACCACAGTCGCTGCCATCTGCAACGAGCAATCCCGCGCCATCGCCATTGCCGTGCTGCAATGAGAGTTTCCTGCCACGTCAACAACCGACTACAGTGAGTATAGAGTTTGCTCCACTTGAAAAGTGTGTCTGGTTGCCGGAAAGGTTCCCGCTATGAGTGTTACGCACGGGTAAATTGTGTACATAGTGCATCAATTGTAAAATAATAAACATTGTGTATATAATGTGTATATAACTATAACAACGTGTCACGTCTTTATATGACAGTAGGCGAAGTGTACGGAGGATTCACGGTTTACCCGATTATCTCCGAGCAAGCTCCTCCAACATCATTCACTTCGTGGATATGGTGTTCTTTTAATCTCCTTGGGTCCACCAAGACTTTTATGACGTAGTATTTGTGTCACGGAAATACGTCAGCAAAATAAACGTGACCAGACGGCAAAGAGAAAAACGTCAAGAAAAATGTTCCGTAGCTGGGAGTCGAACCCGCTACATCTCGGTCCACGAAGATTGCCTGGTTGGCGTTTAACTCACTACGCCATCACCAAAACCATAAAGGAGTCTACATGAACGCGCCTTTTATCTCTCTCACATTGCTTTTGTTGGCAGGGTGGTGTCGGCGTCTGGAAACGGCAGAGTCAAGGCTTCCACGAATAATTCGGGCAACGCGCCGTTGCTACTACCATCCCATGTGGCGCTTTTCTAACAGAAGTGTAATTTTGTCAATGTTTCGACCCACCGCTAGGACGTGCCTGTAACCGAAGCCTCGCTTACATGCTCACTCATAACATTCATCCATAATAAAATATAGCTCTCCGACACTCGGCTAGCAGTATAGTGAACTAGAACCTAGCTAGCAGTCTCCCCGCGTTCCGCGCTCGCCTTCTGAGAAATCACAGCCGGGCTAGAGGAAACACACGACGCGCGTTGCGTTCTTCATCGCGTTTTAGGACGCTCTGAAGGAGTGCATATCGAGTACCAGTGTATATTACGTGCTTGTTGCTGCTATTTTCGTGAGGGACCCACTATATGGGGTGTCCAGGTATATATCAAGGGGTACTGACACAAAAACTTTGGCCTCGTGTTTTTTTTTTTTTTTTTGCTTCAATGTGTTGCTGGGGGCCTGTTAGACATAACACGACACTTAGTTTGCTGCAGCGCGCGACAGATAATTAATTACAGGCTCCTCATTACCGACCAGTTTCAGTTTCGGTTTGAGAGAGCTCGAAAAACGACAAGACGCCGGGTGCAACTATCACCACCTAGTGTGCGCAGCTCTCGACCACGTCAGCACACAGAACTGTGACGCACCTTCCGCACGGTCCGCATCAAGAAGTCCTTTCGTATAGGAAACAGGAAAGCAGTGTCGCGAAACACAAAACTTTCAGCGCGTGCGCCGCAGCCATGGACTCGCGAACAGCCGCCGAGAAGTATAGACAGCTGGAACAAACGAGGCAAAATAAAAATGGCGGCTATGTCTTCATCATAACTTGTTGCAGCGGGGTCACGTGAGGGAAGTAGGGGGGGTCACCTAGGTCCCCTTTGCGAGTGTGAGTAGCGCGAGGGAGTCGATCACTCACGCAAACTTCAAAATTCATTTAAAATACCTTCCAAGCTATATTCGCTGTTGACATTTTGCAGATGATATACACATGTTCGCAGGAATCGAACCCACGGGCTGTATCGGCCGCGAAATTTTGTGTCAGTACCCCTTTAACAACTTCAGCCACTGCAAAGGTTAAATTATGATCATGGGCGTTAGTCTCCGGGACGGAGATTCGCCGCTAGGCGTCAACGTGGGTGGGTCCACATGAAGCGGTGCTATATTTACCACGCACCAATAGACATAGTACTAGCTCTCATATATCAATGCAATATAAACAGATAAACAATCAAGTACTTCTGTGAAGGCGCGTTTCACTTTCGTGTTATAACCATTCCTATGACGGAGAAATCAGCCATGTTTTTACAGACACGAACATTCCCCGCACCCACACTGTATAGTCTCGCATATACGCAGACGTTTATTCACCACAATGGAAAGCTTGCGGGGCGGCTCGCGACAACCTCGACCACATCGCATGGGCATGTCCCGCAGCGACACACCATCAAACACAGAACCAATCCTATCTTTAGGATAACCACGCCCGAGCAGTGGGAGGCTATGCTGCTCAGCGCGTGCCCGGATAACTAACTTTGGGCAGTTCGGCTGGCCGAAGACGCCTGAGGAAGAGGCGCTCTGCTGGGGCTAGTCTCCCGGCCCCCCGCATCCCTTGACCCCGGCCAGGACAAAAACGTTGGTCTCTCCTCGCACTGTGTGTCCTTTCACGCAATACTTCTCTCCTCTACTCAATACTCTTCTTCGGAAAAAGAAAGTGACAATACTACAAAAATTAGCAAGATCAGCACGTCACACAAAGATGCGATAGCGTCAGTTCATCATCAGAAGAGAGAGCGCGAGACAACATTATTAGTTTAAATACCAAGATACATGACTGGAAGACGTGGGCGAAGTAGGCAAGATGTAGGAGCTGACGAGATTCCCTAGCTTTAATTGCGGAAGACTAGTGCTTTGATCTCTTGGAGTCTGCATCAAGCGCACGCGGTGGCGTAGCCAGGGGGTGGCGCACCGGGCGCGTGCCCCCCCCCCGAAATTTTTGTAGCGTTAGCTACAGTGGCCTAGCCAAACCCGTTTCGCGCGCCTCATAAAGAGCCGTGCTGCGCATGCGCGAGGATCAGTGATGTCACACAGCTGGCGCACCGTGCCGGCATCTCCCGCGCACTCCGCCGCCGCCGCGCGCAACTAACCGCCGCCGGTCTGCGCATTCCAGAGGAGTGACGTCGTAGCCGTGGTAGACGCACTGGCGCCGGCGCGCGCGCAGCTATTCGCCTTCGCTGTGCAGTCGCCGTCTGACACTGCGCTGGAGCCGCTGCGCTTCTGACTGGCGTTTGCCAGTGTGGTATAGCCATGGAGAAGGAGAGCACAAATGCTGCTCAACGACGCAGAAGAGCGGAGAAGCGTGACTCATCGGATCCCGAAGTAGTTGCCTGGCAATTAGCGGTTGAGGGTAGGAAGAATGAACAGAATACTGTGTTGGGGCCATAGAGACGGCAGCATGTTACTTCACTGATCACCAAGCCGTCTTTGTGGCAATTGAGAAGCAACCTGACGTTGAGCAACAATATACGTGTGCCACATAATACGTATACCGTGTTTGTATGTCATTGGAGCAGCAGTAAGCATGATAATCAAGCTAATCACAATCTAGACAATCAGGAAAACTAAGAATAATCAGCTGAACCTTTGCTAACGCTACGTATATCCTGGCATAGCCGAGCTAAGCCACTGCAACATTTTTTTCATCATGGCATACATAGCGAAAAATGGCCATTTAAAGGAGGTGCCCCCTCCGAAATCATGGAGGTGCCCCCCCCCCCCGGAAAAAAATTTCTGGCAACGCCCCTGAGCGTACGTCGCAACTCTGGACTCAAATCCATAACCACGCTTACCGACGCGGACACGTACCTCCGAAAGTTAGAAATAACAATGACGATTTGCAACGACGTCCCTCTTGGACTCTGCAGGCGAGGGCCAAGCTGCTGTGAATAATGGTCATCCTGAAGATTCTACGTTTCGCGCAGGCCCGTAGCCAAAGGGGTGTCCCAGCCCCCCCCCCCCCCCAATTTGGGTGGAGGAGGTGTTTTACCGAGGACAAATAATAAAATAGGTGTCTTTCACGGCCTTCAACAAGTGCTGAAAAAAAATTGCAGCCCCCGCCGAAAAAAATTTGCAACGACGTCCTGGTTTCGCGTTAAGGGCCTGGTTTCGCGTTACGTACAGCAACAGCACTGATTAATGCAAATGATGTGCACACGCAATGGACAGTGTCTCCATGTTACGCTGCAGTGTCCTCGGAAGTTGCACACATGTCAAACCTGTGCAATCTTATGCCAGGATTCATCGACGCGCAGCTTTCGGCAACTCCATAATATCGTCTACCATCTTCCTTCTTGCTATTTCCACCGCATGCTCGTTGTTCCCTCGAAACCTTCTGCAACGTGCATTAGCACGCGATGAAAATGTACCCAGGCTGACAATTCCTTTTTTCGTCTAAAGCCTTTCTTTTCATTTCTTTGTTTCACTACGCACATTTCCTCAGTCGTTAAGCCACTCATGGCAATACGCCGCCAGTATTGTGCTTTTTTTTCGCTTTGTATACGATCGTGCTAAATATACTAGCATTGTTGAGATCTTTCATAGACTCCCAGGTCTCAGATCTATGCCCTTAAGCAACGATTATCTTTTCCCAGAGTATGAACAACAGATAATAAAAATGATCACAATATGTAAATGCATACCCTATTGCAAAACCCAGCGCCGCTGGGTACCAGCGTCCAGTGCCATGCCGGATTATGGGCCCAGTATCGCGCTGGATACTGGGACGCTGGAGCGGCATTTTACTGGGAGGCGCTGGTACTCCCGCGCAATACGGCTCTACAGCGTTGAAATAGCGGTTGCCCATCTGCTATAGATAAATATGTTAGTGAAAGAAGTGATATAGAACGTTTTAACGCAATAAAAAAAAAAGAAAAAAGCCATATGCAAAAAAACAAAAAAAAAGTATCCGTCAGGAGGATTCGAACTTTCCACCTCCTGATTCAGGATTGAGCATTCTACCCACTACACCACGCCGGAAACATGCTAAAGTGCGCGTAAAGCAACTATTTAACCAACAAACACACGGTTCGGCTTCATGTTTACATGTCGCACAGTCACGATAGACGCGATCTTCCTTTCCAAATACCAACTGCGTCTTTATTAGACACAAACGAACGGCGGCCGGTACCGAATGACATGCCGATAATGGCAAGAGCGCTAAGTTTCTTTAAGAACTACGAAAAATATGAAATACACATAGAGAAGGCGCTGTTTGCTGGCTGTTACTGCCGATTTTTTAAATAGCCGTTTCTCGCTCTTGCTACTGGTCAACATTTACAGAGGTTTTATGATGACTAGTTCGATAAATAGGTGCGTACATGATTGAGTATTGAGTAGTGTTATCGCGCAAGCGACAATACGCCAGTACAGCGGGCGTGCCAGTGTACAGATTTGCAGTTCTATCAATACCTATAACTAAGAAACCGCTCAACTAAATACAAATACAATGCGCTGAAAAAAAAATTTAAAGGTGCACATTGTACATTCCAAAGTGTGTTCGGCGAAAGCGTGTGGCCATTCCACTGATTATGCCATGTCTTTTTTCTTTTACACTCTCAGTGGGATAAGACACAAACCGAATGGGTGCGTGTTTTCTTCTTTAATTTTTTACCGCGAATCGCAGCGAGACGCGAGACTCATCTTCCTCCGTTCGCATGCGTTAGTATTTTCTCGCGCTTTGCGCATCGTGCAAACGCCATCCGCGTTCCAGCTCTTAAATTGACGGACCCTTTGTAAATTGGAAAGTGTATTCCGTGAACGCCTGCGTCCATTGAGACGGCGTCGGTCAGAATGATTGCAAACGCTGGGCACAGCTACGCTACGCAAGCAAAGCGCGAGCGCTGTAGAGTCCGACGCGACCGGCGTCCGTTTGCGCATCCCGGCGGCCACCTGGCTCCGTGCCAGAGCTCGGATACACGGACGGACGAATGGGCGGACAGACATGGACGGACAGACATGGACGGATGGACGGATGGACAGACAGACAGACAGACAGACAGACAGACAGACAGACAGACAGACAGACAGAGGGACGGACGGACGGACGGAGGGATGGAGGGACGGACAGACAGACAAACATACAGACGGACGGACGGACGGACGGACGGATGGCGGACGGACGAACGGACAGACAAACAGACAGACGGACGGACGGACGGACGGACGAACGGACAGACAGACAGACAGAGGGACGGACGGATGGACGAACGGACAGACAGAGGAACGGATGGACGGACGAATGGACACACAGACAGACGGACAGACAGACAGACGGACGGAGAGATGGACGGACAGACTGACGGACGGACAGACTGACGGACGGACGAACGGACAGACGGACGGACAGACAGACAGACAGAGGGACGGACGCACGGACGGACGGACAGACAGACAGACAGACGGACGGACGGACAAACAGACAGACAGACGGACAGACAGACGGACAGACGGACGGACACCTGACGGGCGTGAGCATGAGACATTAAAGGCTTTCGCCTTAAAAGAAACGTACTGGTTTTTTTAAAGATGACAGTCTTTCTTGTGATACTTCAACGCAAAAGTATTGGTCTGTGTGTCTGTCTGTTTGTCGGTCACCCGATTCAGCCACCCGGCTAAAGTTTAAGCACTTGCTGAACGCCCAGTCATTTTGAACTGGTGGCTGGCGTTCATATTTGTGAACATTGTCGATTAAAACGCAAATATAAGACTTATAAACACACTGCAAAATGGAATCATTACAACAACCCATCCCTGATGCCAGACTGGTATATGTGCGGCGCACGCACAAAACGTGCATTCATCATTGCTACGTGCTCCGCAATAATTAACGCCATTATCGAATCTGCGTGAATAAGAAAAAAAAAGCAAGCTAAAAAGCAAAATAATCAGCGTTGGCTCCTTTGTGTTATTAACGCAATTTTTTTCTGCATTCCAAAGGGCAAAAATAAAAATGACGGTGATTGCGCATATATGACATGATGTCTTGCGCTTATCATTCTCTTTCTCTGCCAAGCTAGAAGTTGTGAAAATGTTTGGGACCTATTAGCAGGCCCGTGGCCAGTAGTGGGGGGGGAGCTCCCCTGGAAATTCGGATGGAACGGGGTGTTTTACGGAGGAAAAATAATAAAAATCGGTGTTTTTCAAACCTTTCAACAAGTGCCCCCCCCCCCCCCCCCCCCGAAAAAAAATTTTTGACTACGGGCCTGCCGCCTGCCTGTTAGGGTAGCATATCCATTGGTACCATCGAATCAAACATTCTATATCCAAATATACCGAAACATTCCACCGCATACACTACAGAAACTTGCATGCCGCACTGGAAGAAACAGTGCAGGCTCCAGTGTGCACCAGCGCACTCCAGTAAAAATTCCAGCGTTTCCAGCGCTTCCCAGTACGCGCCAGCGTCACAGCGGACAAGCCAACGCCCCTACCAGTGCCACCCAGCTCTGTCCCAGTGCGCTCACCGAAGTGCCAGTGAATCCCAGCGTGTACCAGTGTTCCCAGTGTGATCCAGTGCCAAAAAACGCACTGGTATCACACTGGGGGGCGGTGGTTTTTGCAATAGGGTAGTCACCGCTAGTCTGCTCATTGTGAGACATATTGCTAACTGATATAGTGACACCAATTTCGTACAGTTACTGGGGGCGCCACCATCTTTTGTTTGGTGCAAACGCAACAATAACGGTCACCATGTGCCTATAGGTACAAATTCGTTAGTTAAAGCAGCATCGCCAATATACGTCTCCTGGCTTCCCAGCGAAGGTGAAATTGAACCCATAGCAACCATCACTAAAAATATCGCCGAAGGAGAATATAACAGTGTGATAACCTTTGTCGCAAAGCGGAGCTGATTCTTGTTGCTTTTATCGCACCATTTATTTTCAGCCACCATTTATATCCACAGTACAAAAAGTTGCCGAAAATAACTATTTTTCATGGCCAGCCACTTTAATCTTAAGGGCAGGCAAGCATCGTTCTCAATGTTGTTAGACGCCCATTTACTCTGAACAAAGACCATTCGTGGGCAGCTTTAGCGCTACTGTTTGCCTCTCCTGTTCAGAAGAATGAAATCGCTCGAGGCACAGCACTACGGCAAACACCTGCGACTGCGAGTCAGCAGTACACACAACTTAGCCCCGTCGTTTTCAGGTACACGCCGCTGGGTAAGCAAACACGCGCACTGCATATTACAAGAGCAAACATGGCAAACGTTGTTGACGGCAATATGATGGATCTAGAATAGGTCTGCACTGTTGATCGATGGATATTTTCCGCGCAAAGAAAACAGTAGTACTGCCATATGTGCAGCAAAGAGGGTTTTGTACAAGAGCGCTAGTCTTTCTTGTTTTCTGTTTCATTCCGACCACTTTACCGTGCACGTGTATATTTGAAAGCCTCTATCGTAAATCAAACTGATTTATTGTTGAAACCCACTTGGTTGCCGTAGAAGAATCTTTCGAGCACTTCCTTCTTGTAGAGGTGCAGACACGGGGGTTGTCTCGCAAGACAGTATACGTTGGCTTGGCACAGCTTTTAAACTGTAAGCTGTACATGCGATTGACAACAAAGTTACTGCATGTGAGAGTTCTCTGGCATAGCTTGAAAGACGCTATGCCTTAATACGTCATTTCTTTTTTTTTTCTTTTTGTCGTGCGTTTACGACATGTAATCTCCTTTGCAGATGATCTACATGTTGTGTTGAAGAGCTTCTGGCCAGTCTGGAAATAAGAGGTGGGCTTTGGAAACTTTTCTCAAAATTTTTGCACTGGTAAACATCCTATGCCTCGCTCCCCGCAGCGGTAGTACGCAGGCTGCTAGTGAAATCTGTCTGCATTTTACTAGCCATGGTAGAGTTATCGTCAATGAGCGGAATATTTTTCACTTCAGTGAATTCATTACTCAAATACGCAGATAGAGACCACTAAAGTGATGAATTTTATATTTGATGCGAATTTTGGAGAAAGAGCTATCGGTCGAAGCATATCGCGAACACTTGTTGCCCGAGACACAGACTCATGCTTAGGTGGTGGGCGTGGCATATAAGGCGGTCTTTTTCAATGGCTGGAGGGAGGAAAAGATCTGGCTCTATCGTGGTACATTTTAAGTGATGTCTGGTCGCATATGTTGAAACACGTTCAGCGCACCGCAGAACTGTCATTCGAGAGGGGCCTCACGGAATTTCCGATGCTGTATACAGTCGAGTAATACAGCTCCCATCACACTCCAGTGCTTAACAGGTGAGTGGCACTACGACACAATCACGTTAAAATTCAAATGGACACCAGAAACGCAATAGAGGAGACATACTTGAAGTATTTCTCCTAATGACGTGAAGAAATTGTAGCAGATATATTCTGAATGTAGACTGCACATTACGCTAACGCTCTGCAGTTGTGAACAGTAGCCAGTCTAATTCAAACTGAAGTACATCATTAAGCATCCGCGCACCACCTCCTCACTCCTTCCGCCTAGAGAGGTTGTGGCAAGAGTACGTAAAATAGCCGGGCAAGCGGCTGAAAATGAGAACCAAGAAAACAACTGCTGAAGTTTAAAAGTTATTGCAGATTTTTTTTTTTCGTTGCTCTACTCCAATTAGAGAAGATATCTTCAACTCGCTCAGTAATCCCACACGTAACTACTTTTGTTCGTTTTTAAAGAACCACGTCATTTTTTGTACTTCTTTTTCACGACTCAGAGGGCTTTTCCTTGGCGCTCCCATAGCAAGTGCTCTTTGTTTGAGTGTGCGGGAAACGAGAAGGCAGGTGACTGGAAAACTCATTAACGCGTCCGGAGGAAAGCCAATCCCAGTCAAGCCGAAAAATAGCGAAGTGAAGTGAGCGTGAACAGTTTCACCCGTGCTAAATCGGCTAAATATAAGCTCGGCACGGTCCTTGAGGAATTGGCTTTAGGAATCGCCTTCTCCTCAGGAGGAGCACTTCAACAGATGACAATTACTTCTGTCAAGCCCATTCGGGAAGTAAAGAGGCTGCCCAAAAACGCCTACTCATCTTTTCTTTTTTCTCTCTCTCGGAATTTACGTGGGGAGACAGGGCCTGCGGAAATACTACTCGGATATATTTATCAGGTTCACCCGTGTTTTCATTCTTAGGTGAAAAACCTTCGACACAAAAAGCATAGACTACATCTACAGGGCACCCCGACAAATATTGACATCATTCGTCGTTTCTGCACTGCCAAGGCAGGAAATTATGTGGAATGTGTAGCGGGCAATATAAGCTTAATTGCATTGCGTTCATTATCATGGACAATCTCAAGTTTCTTATACCGTGAGAAAATCTGTTTCAAGGTTGTCTAAAAGTTACGTTGCTATTCCATATCTTTACAATAGTTTTGCCATTTATGAAAGCGAAATAATCACTAATGACCCAACAGCTTGCACTTATGTAACACATTAACTTAAATACAACTTAGTGGTAACTGCACTTGAGCAGCATTGTCTTTCGGAATCGGAAACATTCTGAAACGTAAGAGGGGTGGAGATCGTGATGTTCATTACGGAAATATTCTTTCGGTGATAATTATTTCGTAGTAATTCATATTAAATTGCGTAAAGCGATCTCGAATCAAATGACATCTTAGATGGCTGTCACAGCGGCATTTCTATTCAGCCTTAACGGAGACACAGCTGGTGTAAGGAACAGATGATAAATTTCGCTGCCTTTTCTTGTAGTTCTATTTCATCGCCGGCCTTACTTCATTTCTCAGTGCCACACAAAGTTCAGCTTCCCCTTAATCTGGCATGAAACGTACCGCTTTGAACGTTCCCCGTTTTTAAGGAAGGCCCAGAAACGCTATTTCTGATCGAAAGGTCGTTATTCATGTTTCAATCGTGACGCCACAACCGAGCTATCTGCGGCTCAGTTACTCTTTCAATTTTTCACTCGCGGCTCTTCCATCAATCCAGTCATCTTCCTCGAACAATTTCGTCTGCTAGGAACTGGTATCTGGAGGGAGGAGATTATCGGAGTATTGATTTTGTTTGAAAACACTTCGATATGCAAGATTTATTTTTCTATTTTCAGTCTCTCGGCGCCGTTGCTCCAGCGTGCACTACAAGCACGGAACATTTGCCCTTCTTCGAAAACGCTCGACGGGCGCCTTCAGGCAGATGCTGCGAGCAATCTCGAACCCCATCAATTCTTGTCGTCTTACTGCAGATAGGAAATGGTAAGTATGCAAGCACACAACCACCGCCAAGCGTTCGCATCCCCGGTAACCTGTGCTCCATGGCACGAAACGTATTCGATTTGCCCACTCAATTCTTTTTCAACATTTTTCGCCATTGCTCTTGCATCATTTGTTAGCGCAACGAAGGAGCATTGGAAAACTTAGAGATGACAGTGCAAGATTTTCCAGTTCAATTTGTTATGATGGGCACTCGCAGCATTCACAAGATAAACACACACACACACACACGGAACTATACAGTGGGTCGTCCTCTCCAGCGCCTTCTAGTGGGATCTCCCTCTTCGAAAAGACAGAGCAGCTCGTGCATAGAGTCGGTCCCCGCCTTGGCTCTCGCTGTCGTGCATCGTCGCCGAGTGCCCGCCAATAAACGTCTTAACAATTTGGTGGAGGTGCTGTGCCCTTAAAACAACTTCGGTCCGCATTCGATGCCCTTGGAGCTTCGATCCCGTACCGTGCCACCTACTATGCCCCAAGACGCCGCTCAGCAAACGCTTCCTCCTGCGCCGACGCCATGTCCCGGTGTCCCCCGCATCCGCGACCCTCCTGTCTTCACCGGCGCGGATGGCACCGACGTCGAGGACTGGCTCGCCATTTACGAACGCGTGAGCGTCCCCAATAAATGGGACGAGGCAGGCAAACTCAGCAACCTGGTTTTCTACCTCGCGGGTGTGGCCTGTATGTGGTACAACAACCACGCATCCGATTTCCCGACTTGGTCCGCTTTTAAGACCGCCGTCGTCGACGTGTTCGGCCGTCCTGCCGTTCGTAAGCTGCAAGCCGAACAGCGTTTGCGTGAACGAGCACAGCAGTCCGGCGAATATTTCACTAGCTACATCGAGGACACCCTTGACTTGTGCAAGAAAGTGGACGCGAGCATGTCGGAGTCTGACAGAATCATGCATGTTCTCAAAGGCATCGACGACGATGCCTTCACCATGCTGCTGGCCAAGAACCCTCGCACTGTGGAAGAGGTCATTACACTGTGCCAAAGTTACGAGGAGCTGCGCCGGCAGCGCTTGATGACCCGTCGACCGCCGTCACGCGACGCTGACCTCGCGGGCTTGTCGGCCGTTTCTGACCACACCACCTTGCTCGCCGAAATCAAGTCGTTCGTGCGTGAGGAAATTGCCCGCCAGGTCTCTTTAATGGCTTTCGCTCCACCGCAACATGTCGAACAGCCGTCAACTACACTTCTGCCTCCCCTCCGCCAAGCGATTCAGCAGGAAATCGCGGAGGTCATTCCTGAATACCACCAGCCGCCTCCATGTACCTGCGCCACTAAGCTACGCACAAGTTGTAGCCAGGCCGCCCCCACCGATTCCAGCGCCTTCTAGTGGGTCGCCCTCTTCGAAGAGAAAGAGCAGCTCATGCTGAGAGTCGGTCCCCGCCTTGGCCGTCGCTGTCGTGCATCGTCGCCGAGTGGCCGCCAATAAACGTCTTAACAATATATATATATATATATATATATATATATATATATATATATATATATATATATATATATATATATATATATATATATATATATATATATATATATATATATATATATATATATATATATATATATATATATATATATATCTGCATACACTTCTAGAGGAGTGCGACATAGGAAACAAAACCAAATATTTATTTTATCCTAACAGTTTCGGCTGGCGGTGCAGCCTTATTCGGAGGATGTAAGTCGAATGGTCGTCACTGGAACGGCCCTACCGAACGGTAGGGCCGTGCATATATATATATATATATATATATATATATATATATATATATATATATATATATAGTAGTGGGAAAAGAATCACGCGGACCCCGATAGAATAAGGAAGAAGAAAATACGACTTTCGTTGTTTTGGCACTGTATATTCTTACTAACGTTTCGTCTGGTGGACCAGACTTTGTCAAAGTCTGGTCCACCAGACGAAACGTTAGTAAGAATATACAGTGCCAAAACAACGAAAGTCGTATTTTCTTCTTCCTTATATATATATATATATATATATATATATATATATATATATATCATACGTCGTTCTTTTTGCCGCAATAAGAGAGGGCTAAAATCACATAATTGTTTCTGGGATTTTACGCGCCAAAACCATGAAAAGGTAATGAAGCACGCAGTAGTGGAGGGCTCCGTAAATTTTGACCATCAGGTGCATTAAATCTTTGGTCTACCGAAGAGGAGCTGAGACACAGTTGGTACCGCTCCTGCCGTAGACGAGCCGGCCTTCGTCCACCATGAAACAAGCATTTGGGAGCGTCGCAGTCAATCTGCCCTATAATAGTAAATTTGTTTTGCTCTCTTTTGCTTCGAGAGGTAGCGCAGGAGAAATTTTGAAACCTCGCTGAAAGCACGTGTTATGGTAAAGAAAGCACTTTATTCATGTAACCGGATTTAGAAAAGGGCGTCCTCCTCTGTGCGCGAGCCATGCGCGCGCTGCGGGACACCTGCGTTCAATCAAATATATATATATATATATATATATATATATATATATATATATATATATATATATATATATTTGATTGAATATATATTGATCAAATGTATATATATATATATATATATATATATATATATATATATATATATATATATATATATATATATATATATATATATATATATATATATGCGCTTGTTTGCCGATGTGTCGTGAATTGAGAAATTTTGCGTTGTCCTGCGAGTGTGGCAGTGACTACACATACAAGACAAGTTTATTTAATTCATTCGGACGACGCCCGTGTCTCGACGTCTATGCAGTGGACCCCCTTAGATGTAAGCGAACCCCCAACGGCGCGATCAAGGTATAATAAGGCGAAAGCCTTTAATGTCTCATGCTCACGTCCGTCCGTCCGTCCGTCTGTATCCATCCGTCCATCCATCCATCCGTCCGTCCGTCCGTGTCCGTCCGTCCGTGTCCGTCCGTCCGTCCATCCAGCCGTCCATCCGTCAGTCCGAGCTCTGGCAAGGTGCCAGGTGGCCGCCGGGGTGCGCAAAAAAATGCCCCCACCTCCGCGAAGGGGAATCGTGAGGAAATGCGAATGCATTTCGCGCGCGCTTCACTCCATTTATATATGGTGGTTGTGGTTCGAAGAAGGAAAAGGTGCCTAATTTCTGCAGCCTGGTCGGGAGCACGGCGCAGCGCCTGTTTTTTTTTTTTACAGCGAAAGCTGTGTATGGCTAGGAGAAACGAAAAACTGTACGGCATCTGTGTCACGAGCGGTCTCCATTGGCTGTGCTATCAGTTACGTCGTTCTGAGCGTCGTACCAAAGCTCGCGCGCCATTGGCGCGCGAGCTTGGGTACGACGCTTGCAAAGTCAAACGCTTGCAGCCACGGCGCGCCCTCTGGCGCGCCAAAGAAACGGCGTTGCGAGCAGAACAGCGTCGACGTGATTGCGGGAGCGCGTGCGCCGGGGCGAACGCCTGCTTTGGGTGAGAGTTTCTCCAGCGTCACTTTGGCTTCGGCTGCAACGTCTGTGACCGCCTGTGGTTCGACCACAACCTGGCAACGATAATTGTGGAAGGCTTCAGTGCAGCGTCGGGTTGAACCCACTGCTAAACACCGAGGCCGCACATTTCAGCTTCGCTGGTTAACCATTTGTACGGAGTGCTTGGGCGGTGATTTTTCTTTTTTTGCTTTTTTTCTGTTTTTTTCTGCTTGTTTTTTTTTATTTTTTTTATTTTTCTTAATTTTCTTTTGTTCTTTTCTTCTTTTTTTTGCTTTTTTTAAATTTTTTTTTTCATATATAGCTCCGCCGAGCTCCCGCGATGCGAGCGCCCTCACGCACCAGAGCGCGCTCCTCCTCTCCACTCACTATAACACCTGCCGAGGCCACCGCGGACAACGCCAACGCCGGATGCCTGACATAGCCCGACTAAGAAATGCATTCGCATTCAAAACTGGGGATGCGTAAAGCACGCAGCGATGGAGCGGTGTTTCCTACTGGATCATGTCAGTCGCTGCTAATGTGCAATGAGAGACAGAAGACTCCGACTGGACACAGAGACTCGCAGTCCGCATTTAGTTAACGCGCACGCTGCGAATTTTTATTGTTCAACAACCCACAGGAGAAATCTCCCACCGGCACCACCTTGGAGGTCAAGATCCATTGCCATATATACGGGGTGGCCAGTGAACGGTTGTGCAGCGCGAGCAGTCGGTTTTTTCAACCAAGAAACTCGCTAGCAGACGCTGCCTGTGTCGGCGTCGCGAGGCGAGAGAGGGAGAGGGGGGAGCGTAGGAGAGGAGAGAGAGAGGGGGGCGCGCATGCGCAGTGGGAGGTGTGGACGCTGCGGGCAGAGATGTCTAGAGAAGAGAGGGGGGGAGCGTAAGAGAGGAGAGAGAGAGGTGGGACGCGCATGCGCAGTGGGAGTGTGGACGGCGCGGGCGGGGATGCCCAGAGGAGAGAGGGGGGAGCGTAGCAAGGAGAGAGAGGAGGGGGAGGCGCATGCGCAGTGAGGGTGTGGTTGCCGCGGGGAGGGATGCCTAGAGGAGAGAGAGGGAGAGAGGAGGTTTTTTATTTCTATTTTTTTTAAAGGGTTTGCGCATGCGCAGTAAGGGTGGTCACGCCGCACACCACCACCACCGGATTAAGCTTCGCCATTAAGATGCTTCACATCTAACACCTGCCGGCGCGCACACCCCCTCAACCTATCCTCCTCCTCCTCCTCCGCGGACAACGCCGCACAACGCCAACGCCGGATGCCTGACATAGCCCGACTATGAAATGCATTCGCATTTAAAAGAACGCCGGTCGCGTCGGACTCTACAGCGCTCGCGCTTTGCTTGCGTAGCGCCGCTGTGCCCAGTGTTTCCAATCATGCAAGGAGGGAGACGCGCGCATCGCGGTCCATTCTGACCGACCCCGTCTCAATGGGCACAGGCGTTCGCGGAACACACTTTGCAATTACAAAGTGTCCGTCAATTTAAGCGCTGGAACGCGGATGGCGTTTGCACGATGCGGAAAGCGCGAGAAAATACGAACGCACGCGAACGGAGGCAGATTAGTCTCGCGTCTCACTGCGATTCACGGTAAAAAATTAAAAAAGAAAACATGCACACATTCCGTTTCTGTGCCAACCCACTGAGAGTGTAAAAGAAAAAGACATGGCATAGTTAGTCGAATGGCCACAAGCTTTCGCCGAAGACACTTTGGAATGTACAAAGTGTCCAATTTTTTTGTCATGGACTCGCTTGCCTGCGCTTTCTTTTCTTGTTTTTTTTAGTTCTGAAAGAAAAATTTTGTGCCTTGATGACTGAAGAAGCTAGGGCACTTTCAATGGTGCAGTGCAGCGAAGTAGCCTGCTCCACATTAAAAAAAATATTTCGCGCGCATCTTTCGAATAATGCGCCCCTTGCAATAACTTTCATCGGTCGTTTCAAGATACTTGAAATCAAATCGGGAAATTAAAAAAAAATTTGCTATGTTGTCTCGTTTTCGGCCGAAAAGCTTGGTAGGGAAAGGGTTAACGTGTACCAACGTCGCACAGTACACGGACCTCTTGCATTGCTCCTACATCAAAATGCGACCTGTCGCGACCGGGATCGAGTCCGCGATTGGTTGGTCAGGAGTCGAGCCTTTGAGTAATATTTGCAGGTCCCTTCCATAGGCCCCTGCTGCTGATTCTTGTTTGCAGCGCACCTAGAGGACTTGGGCAATCTTCTAGCGATTAGAAAGATTACACGGCCCCCGACGTTGCTTCTGTGCGAGTGCTCGTCCTGGAGGCCTCATTTAGATATTTGTTTTGTTTTGTTTTTTAACCAACTGCTTACATCGAGCAGCTTGGCGTAAGCTGTACCGCCAGAGCGGCAAGCACACGATGCCACGCGTGTTTATGCAGACATTTTTGAATAAACATGACCACCCCTGGAAGAGATGACAACTTTTATTTTCAAGTCATATATTCTTGCCACATTCCTATTGTTTTCTAGATGTTTGATGAACGCACGCATAAAAAATCCAGACGTCATGACTCGAAAAAAAAAAGACTGTTGGCTATGTCTTCACTCCCGCCTTCTTGTCAATTTCCTCCGATGCACTTCCCGTCGCACTTTCGTGAAATGAAGTCACGTGTACTTGCCGTAGTTAAAAAAAGCAACCCTTGGTGCCAAGGCGTCACCCACGACGACCTCGGGAACCAAAGGTTTCCGATGGCTTCAGAGGCTCCCTGGGCCGCACGGAGTCGCTGCGCAAGGTCTGGACTTGCGATGCACTTCAAGAAGTCCGTCTTGGTGACGTGATGCTTCCTTGTTGAAACGCGCAAGCGGAGGCACCGTCACATCAAATGAGGAAAGCTGGTGAGTTGGTCGCATGCCGAGCAGTTAGGGGAAATGTCCGTATACAGGGCAATAGCGGCCGGCGACGGGAAGGATCTAGTCTGGAAGAGTCGGAGGGCTATCTGCTGCCTCCTAGCTAGCTCTCTGTATGGATCCAGAAAGGATCAAAAAAGTAAAAAAAGACCGTAGCGCAGTGGATAGCGTGCCGGGCATTTGTTATCGCGGAGCAAGAGGTCATGGGATTGACTCCCGTTGATGGAACTTTTTCCTTTGTCATTTGATCGTGTTCATTTTTCTACGTCCTTTCCGTGACAGAAATACGTCACTGAAGTGTTGATGAACCCCAGCATAAAACACTGTCGTGTTAAAGAAAAAACTGGGGAAGAGCGAAACAAGAGAAGGGTGTTTCGGCACCACTAACGTGAAACCTGGGAAGGGGTGAAGCATGCAGTGTTTTGAGATAGGTTTCTTTAATGAGGCACTGGTGGTGCCAAACCTGAAACCGGGCATGTAGGGAAGGGTATTTCCGCTACAATAACGTCATTGGCAAACTGCGTCGGAATGCAGCTTACCCTACGGTGCTTCTTCTTTTTCATCATCATCATCTTCTTCTTCTTCTTCCCTACATACCCGATTTAAGTTGTCTACTGGGAAGTGTGTTTCAGCTCCACTAACATCGTCGGCCATTTTTAGGGCTAACTGTTGCCTTCATTTTGAGCGGACCGGTGGCGAGTAGTTAGATTCAGCCAATTTTTGTGGCGCATATCTGTTTATGATGGACCGTGAGTACATGACACGCCGCTACGACATTTGACACCGACAAGCCGAGAAACTAAGCTGCTTCACACACAAAATAACTAAAATGAGTCGTGGTGTTCCTGGAACATGTACGCTGGGCAGGTATTCGTCAGGGCCGATAAGTACTCGAAAAACATAGCAGCACGTAAGCGAAAGAAGGGAGAACAGCGACAAGCGTCCAACAAATACTCGGCGCTGAAGACGCCCTGAAACCGATTGCTGGCTCTTCCCTTCCTGCGACTTGTCAAGTGATCGGTTTCACTGGATGGCAACCGGAAATGGGCTCCCGCCGGAAACAGCCGTGACGCTCCAATTATTGTGTTACTGTGTGTCGATAAGAGCGCCTTTCCCGAAGAAAATAAATATGATAACGTAAATACGGCTGCAGTAAATAGCAAGGAAAGCGTATTGCAAGAAACCCAGAGGTCATATTGATGAGCGCACGAAAACAGCATTGCGGTTCTCCTGTTACATTATCGGCATCTTAGTTTTCTTGGTTTGCTTGCATCCCGTTACCTGAACAGCGCTTTTGTATTGCTTCAGCAGTTTCAGAGCAACACCACCATTACGATGCGCCAAGCTTCGGTCTACGTCTCCTACCGCCATCCGCACGGCAACACATAGCACGGCTTCTTCCTTTTAGAAGCACAGATATTTCGGGCGAGTTTGCACTGCCTTTTCTTCTTTTATTGCGATTGTAACTATAAGAACATTCTAAGGTCATTTTTACCATCTCTGTCACCATTGGCGAAGTACCAACTATGCGTCTGCAAAGGAATGCACACACCTACGCAGTTGCACAATCTGGTCATGGTGTGGCTAATTATTATAACTATTTATGCATCAGCAATTGTACTTGGTTGCCAACAAAATGACGTGCCTAATTATCGAGGCTCACAAAATCTTGGGTTTAAAAGTCAGGCGTGTATCTGTCTATCCAACAAGGAAATCGCCAATCTCACCGAGTGGTAACAACACGTGTTTATTGAGTGGTTCTTGTTGATATGTGCTAGCTGTCATGCGCAATGTAGTTATGTATATCGGTATATAAGGTCACGTCAGTCTGCTAATAAAAATGTGTCTATTTGCTTTTGTCTACATCTTTAACGCG
>JALIZH010024255.1:0-15374 GCA_030522465.1 Rhipicephalus appendiculatus
AGCATGGAACACCAGAAAGAGAGAGATGATTGCTTAATATTGATTTTCACTGTTTCGCAAAGAGCTGCTAGGCCGGTCGACGCTCACGCGATAACCTTCAAAACCCGATCGACTGTACGCAGCGACTCTACGTACTTCTTCTATATATGAAAGAGAAATTGTTCAAGACGCACCGTTGACACAGCGCAATTTTGGCAAGTGAGTCTGTCTTCGCTAGGCCCTTGACCTAGACCAAACCACCTGTGGAAATGGAGGAACTAATGACATTCCCACTTCAATAATCTTCCATCATTTCAAGCCTCCATCTTCGCTTGAACATTCGCATTCAATCTTCAGCTCTCATGTTATCCGGTTTGTCATAGATCCATTGCATCACATTGACATTTTGAAGGAATATGTTTGAGATATATTGGCAAACTAAAAAGTTCAACTGGAATAACGCCGTTTAGGGTTATAGTTCGAAATTGGGCATTAGAGAACAGTATTCACCATCTAGTACAACCCATTACAATGTGTTGTTTTTGGAATTGTTACATTCATGGCTGGGCTATATTTGTGCTTAAAAAATTCATCACGACCAAAACCAACCTGGATTTGTCTTTTTCATGGCCCCTTAGAGCTGGCAGAGCCCACTAGTATAAAAGATCTGGAGGACACTGGAGCTTCGCCTTCAAGTGTAGACGCGTTAGCGTAACCGGGCGCCGTGCGCATCGCCATCTCAATCGGTAGCCTAGCTTCGGTTCTCGGTGCATTCCTCAATCGCGCCGTAAGGACACGAACGACTGTACGCAAAATATTGGCCGTTTCAAACTCTCCTACGCTGCATACTGCAAGCGCAGTTGTTAAGTGTTGTTGAGCCATAATGCTTCCTTTTGCGAATCAGCGAAGAGCCCACTACGCATCCGTAAACAACACGCAAAGTTACGCAGCTGCTCACTTTGTACATGTTTTTGCAGCTGATGATAATTAAATCTGTCTGAGTGCTTCGTAATGGGTAGACATTTAAAAAAAGCCATTCGTTGAGCAGTTCACATGTTTTGCCTCGTGGCGCAGTTCTACGCTTCTGCAACGCAATATCACATGCGTTTAAGAGACTCCTTCCAATACACGACATTCATATAGTGTTATTTTTTTCCCGAAGCAGTTTCAAGCTATAGTGGGGTTCTGTGGTAGAACATCTGCTTGACACGTAGATTATCTGGCTCTGATTCTCAACCGTAGATTTTTGTTGTCGATTTTATGTTCATCTTTCTCAATTTTTCGGCAATGTGCAAGACAAGATTTTTTGCTCACAACCAACGAAGCCGACACCGTGATTGCTGGGAAACGAACTCTTTTACGCTCTCTTGGTAAAATGCCATGAAGATGCTACTATCGTCTACACTGCGTATTGACGTAGCATCACGTTACTCATCTTCATAACTGTCATTCCAAACGAACTGCAGTATTATGGTATGTGGGCGAGCACTTGGTCTTGCTTCCCAAAAACGTGAGCGAAACAAGATAAAGGACAGGCAATGAAGAGAAGGATGACGAACGAAGGCAAATGCTGACGCAAATTTTATGTCGACTGATGAATTTGAAGTCAATGCAACTCTTTATTCAGCCATATTTTTCAGCGTATGATCATCCTTTGCGCCATACAGGAAGATTCCCAGGGAAGTAAATAGTTACGGAGTGAGTAATTTTTTGTGTAATAATTGTTTTGAATGATTCGCAGTTTTTCCTTTGTTTTTGTTGTGAAAGCATGACTTCGTTCCTGACATTGAAATCATACTTTGTGCATTAGTATTAGGCATGTTCTTGACATTTGATATTTAGTGTTGTGATAACAATGAAGAAAGAAATTAAACTCGTCTGATATATTACATGGATAACAATTATAACGCTGCGAATAACTTTCTTTTTTAGACGCGTCATATTCAGCCATACTCCGCAAAGTTTAATGTTCATTGTATTAACTCGTGTGCAGCTAAACGGAGCACAAGATAGACGTTGCGGTAGGCATTTTTAAATTTCCGAAACAGATCTCCTCTGCTTCCCATGAATTCTGAACTGCTTCATAAAATGAGGGTCGCTAGAAAGATGTGCAGCTAAGAACCCTGCAATCGTGTTCCTGCTGGCGATACCAGAACCGCCAAAATACAGCAGATGCATCGTTATTTCCTGAACAGCAATGCAACATTAGTTAGCAAAATCCTTATTCCCTCAAAATCTAATCAAAAAGCCGGCAGATCCCACGCACTGGGGGGAATCGATCTAATGCGAAGCAGCCAGGAAGGAGCAAATCATGCTTTACATAATTTGCATGCCATGTTTTACATGCTACGACCTGTAATTTGTGTTCGCCATACAGTCACGTCGCGATATACAATTTTGGTGTATGTCAAGCTAGCGAACTGGACGCAAGCGCACCATGAGCGTGGCATGCAAATGGCATTGTAGATGGCATGCATGCAAAAATTTTCATGTTACCACCTGCCACTTGTGTTCGTTATACAGTCATGTCACTCAACACCAAATTTGGTGTATATCAAGCTAACGAAACGGCCACGAGCGCGCCATGAGCGTGGCATGCAAGTCATGTCGCACATGACAAGTCATGATTTCCATATTACCACTTTTCATCTATGTTCGTCATACAGTCATGTCTCTCAATACCAAATTTGGTGTATATCAAGATAACCAAACGGCCGCGAGCGCGCCGTGAGCGTGGAATGCAAGTCATGTCGCACATGACAAGTCATGATTTCCATATTACCACTTGTCATTTATGTTCGCAATACAGTCATCTCACTCAATACCAAATTTGGTGCGTATCAAGCTAACGAAACGGCCGCGAGCGCGCCATGAGCGTGGCATGCAAGTCATGTCGCTTATGACATGTCATGATTTCCATATTACCACTTGTCATTTATGTTCGCAATACAGTCATGTCACTCAATACCAAATTTGGTGCGTATCAAGCTAACGAAACGGCCGCGAGCGCGCCATGAGCGTGGCATGCAAGTCATGTCGCTTATGACATGTCATGATTTTCATATTACTACTGGTCATTTATGTTCGTCATAGTCATGCCACTCAATGCCAAATTTGGTGTATCTCAAGCTAACGAAACGGCTGCGAGCACGCCATGAGCGTGGCATGCAAGTCATGTCTCACATGACAAGTCATGATTTCCATATTACCACATGTCATTTATGTTCGTCATACAGTCATGTCACTCAATATCAAATTTGGTGCATATCAAGCTAATGAAACGGCCGCGAGTGCGCTATGAGCGTGGAATGCAAGTGATGTCGCTCATGAAGTCATGATTTTCATATTACCACTTGCCATTTGTGTTCGTCACAGTCATGTCACTCAATCCCAAATTTGGTGTATATCAAGCTAACGAAACGGCCGCGAGCGCGCTATGAGCGTGGCATGTAATTCATACTTTTCATGACAAGTTAGCCGTGATTTTCATGATATAACCAGCCATTTATGTTCGTCATACAGTCATGTTATGGCATACCAAATTTGGTACAAATCCCATTAACGATACGGCCAGGAGAGCACAAAGTCGTAGGCGGCTAGATAGATAGACACGCTCAAAGTCGCCGAAGTTCGCTAAGAAATGCTTCGCATTTAAAAGTTCGGAGGCTATCATTCGGCAACCACAATGCAAGGGCACGTTTGCGTATGGCGGACGCCTTTTCGTTAACGGTTTGGTGCATCGGCGATGAATAACGCTATTCGTATTGCTACATTTAGGTACCTAGGTTCTCACATGGCTGGTTAAGTATATACACGATTCACATGCAGAATATGTACAGGTGCAGCTAGGCCCGTAGCCAGGAGGGGAACCTAGGGGCCCGGACCCCCCCCCCCCTGAAATTTGGATGCAGGGGGGTGTTTTACCAAGAATAAATAATGAAAATGGGGCTTTTCACGGTTTTCAACAGGTGCCCCTACCACCCCGCCCCCCCCCCCCGAAAAAAATTTCTGGCTACAGGCCTGGGTGCAGCTCAAATAGTCAATATGACCGACAACCACAAGCCGCCCCAGTCAGCCTCTCCTAGACCATCTCCTCCCTCCTCGTCTGCATCTTCCGCCTGTCAATGAAAATAGGAATTCATTTGTAGCGCTCGGGGAGCCGCGTTATATACGATATTTCTAGAAATTGGAAATGGGCATGGCCACCATGCACACGCCACTAAAATTTGTTAAGGCCGGAAACTCATCGATTTGCTCGTAAATCAGAGGTCACTGCTAATCACTCCGAAGACAGGTTATTGCTCGCACAACACGAAGGCAAAACAGAATACTCTAGACGGGAACGGCATTACTAATATTCCACTTTTGTATGAAGTGTCTTTTAGTGTCTTCGGGAAATTTCTGACGTGCTAATCATTCAGGCCTGGTCAATATAGGGCCTTAGACGGAACGGTCGGTAGAGATGGCACCTTAAGAAGCAACACATTATATTACATATAATGTGGTTGTGTCAGAATTTGCGAGCAGCACCGTTAAACACCAGCGCTCATGCCTAGAGCTTGAGCCTGCCCAATTCCGGTGCAGAGGCCACGGGGAACCGCAACGCTTTCACTAAAAAAGGCAAAATGTATCCTTGCCGATTTCGTGGCATTGGTATGCATGTATATATGTATAAGATCATTAGCATCTCATGTCACCCCTAATACGACGGCGCACGCTTTGTTCGGTGCTCTTATGTTGACACTCTTTATGCAAACTAGAAGGACATCGCATGGCATAGCGAGGTGAAGGGGTACTGGCACCAAATTGAATACCGTTTACACAAGTTCACCAAGGATGAAGTTCAATAAACGCTGGCATGTTATATTGGTATCGTGACGTCAGGCTACGGTGTCACTTCTAGTGATCTGAGGCAGCAGTATGGCTAGTTCTGATGACGTCCGATAAAATAAATTCCAAATGCCCTCTTATGCGTCACCCAAATAAATTCACAATGGTGGCATGTGCATCACCAATGTAGCCACGAAGTGCAGCGGCCGTGCAAACATCACAACATCTTGAGCGAGCCCGTGACGAGAATAACAAACCCTATTGCGACGCAAGGGTACAGTTGGAATCGAAACTAGCTCTTTGAAACATACTGTAATTATTTATGCACTCGCGATTGCGAGTGCATTTTCTAGGTTCTTGAGGGCTTGCCCTTTCATCTGACGCAGCAAAAATTTGGGAGACTCTAGACTTTCGCTTTCAAGAGTAGAACGCGACAGCTTAATCAGGCCCTGTTCGCATCGCCTTCTCAATTGGCCTAGCTTCAGTTTTCGCTGTATGCCTCAGCCGTGCCTCAAGGAAAGAAACATGTTTGCTTAAGGTCCTTTCAAACAAACCTACAATGCTTACTGCAAGTACAATTGTTAAGGGGGCCACTAGGTCATAATTCTTCCTTTGCGAATCAACGACGAGCGCACTAAGCGTCAGTAAGGCAACACGCGCACATGCGCGTCGCGTCACTTTGTTGCAGCTGTTGCTGTTGCTGCTGCTGCTGCTGATGATGATGATGATTATGATGATGATGATGATTAAATATGCCGGAGTGCTTTGCCATGGGATGAACTTTAAGCCACCCACTCGTTGGGCTACTCATGTTTTGACACATGGTGAAACTCTGCGCTTCTGCTACGCAATATTGGATGTGTTGATGACACTCTTCGAGCTATCTTACCGTTCATACAGTGTTTTTTTTCTTCGAAATAATTTCGAGCACGGGCATGGCTCGATGGTGGAATGCCTGCTTGGCACGCATATTGCTTGCGCTCGATTCCCACTCGAACTGAGTATTTGTTCATTACTTATTTGTTTGCATGTATTTCGATAGTTCGCTCATCACGTATGACTCCGACACTGGAATTTCAGCGAAACGAGTTGTTGAACGCTGTCGTGTTACAAAACTTCAACTGAAAAGTGCCATGTCAGTATCCCTTTAAGACAGCATGAACTATTATTATTTGTCGCCTTGGCCAAAAAACTGTTGGCGGCGTCGGCGCTTAGATTCGGCCGCTCTAGCACTTAGGGCAGGATACTGTTGGCGTAGACGTTGTAGTTCCGCTCGTCGTGCTTTAACCGCAGGATCCTGTTGCCGGGCTCGTCTTGCTGCCTCTGCTTTGGCTTTGCGTTCCGCATCCTTGCCAAGCTGCTTATCGTCTTCATCATCACGTTTACGTTTCTGAGGACGACTATCCATGTTGTGTGAGCAGCCCTAAGTAACCTCAAGTGAGTCCCTATTTTTTTTTTATATATGTAGAAACATGGTTTTCGATGAATTTTACAGTAGTTTATAAACCCGAACTCTTTTTCTGCCGCGCGCCTTGTTTTTTGCGCAACGCGTGCCGAACGCCGCGCGCCTTTTCTTTTCCTTTTTTTTTATGCGCCGGCGCCGGGTGAGGAGAGCGTCTGCTGCTACCTTCGACAAAGCACCCGTAGTGCGCTGGAATGATGGTTGTCATTTAACAATTCACGATAAAGGTGGGGAAAGTGAAGACGACCATTATTACCAGTTGTGCACAGAGCTTATTTCCTTTAATTTTAGCCTCGAATTTCTGGTGCGCTAGAACGAAACCACTCGGTGCGCCCGGCGTTTCATTGTCTTTTACGCCGGCGCCGCATCTCTGTTGCAGGGAGCTTCAACGGCGACGGCGACGGCGGGGTGCGGGCCTAAGGAGCTTCACTCCTAATAAAGTGCTAGCACCAGAACTTCATGCTACAAAATATATCTCTCATAGCTCTCAGGCCGGCAGTTCGGGAATGACAAAGGCAATATCTGAAAATAGGGCACCACTTGCGCCTTGTCGTCCGCATATAAAAGGCAACGCAATCTATTAGTAATGATGTTATTGGTTATAGGCGGGCGCGTTACGTTAGGCCTACCAACGGTGGAATGCCGAACGGTCTAAGAAATTGTAGGTGCTATGAGCGCAAAACTGCGTGACGGCTTAGCATAAGGAAACCAAAAGTTCATCGCTAAACCTACTGTTATTAGCAATATAGAGCGTGTGCCATCTACGTGATTTTACGCTGATACGTGGAACTTGGATGCCATTGTGTTCGATAACGCCATTTCCTTAGCCACATTAAACTTGTTTGACAAAGTAAGTTAGGACAGCATACATAAAACATGAAATTTAAAACACCATGCAGATGATGCACAGCGATGAAGATTCATGCTACTTTGATTACATGCTTCTCGTCTGATTTGTTCTGCATAGGGCATAAAAAACGGCGTTATACTAGTCAGATAAAACTTAAGAAGTCCAAACATGCCCCGCCCCCCGAGCAAAGCGCGGCAGCCAATCAGCTCCGCGAGTAAACAAGTAGCCCTGCTCATGCACACGGCAGAGCTCTCCGAAAGCCGTCTGGCTCATGTCGTCGGCCTGGAGTAAAAAATCCATTAGTGCATACATACTAGCGTGCATCCGCCTTTGAGGAGGAAATGACGCGGACTTGTACAGTTATATCCGATTATACTAATATAATGTCCCTTTTCATGTAACAAAATACTATTTTTATTTCAAAAAATATTAGTTCCGTACGTCCTTAATTTACTCACAATGCTATGGCGATGTCTACAGTAGGCTACATACGATTACTGATTTAGTTCTACTACACGCACTTTTATCTTCCCTTTTATTCTACTAATAACTTCACAAATTTACATTAGGCCTCAGGCAATTTATCTATGATATTGGGGCATGCACACAGCAAGGCATTCTATTTTTTGTCTTTTTCGCGCTCTGGACAGCCCTATTTGTGGCGTAAGACCACTGAAGGATTATATTCTTAAATTTCGTGCTTTTTCTTTTAGGCGAGAACCCTAGATGTTTCATCAAACGCGAAAATTGAGCGGCGTTCCACGTTTGCGTAGCACTTCGGCAGCGTCCACACGAGTGATAAAAAAATCGTCATCACGTGACCACATGACCAAATGAGGCCATCATGAAGTCACAGATGACAAATTTGTAACGTGGTCATGACGATACCATACGTGCCGGCACATGCTGTCGTCGACACATGACATCATTCTTTGGTCAATTGTCGGCCGAGCCCGCTAGCAGTGCAAATCAACAAGGCGAGGCGCCGAATGTTTAAAATGCCTTGAGTCCTGGGTCATTGCAAAATCACGTTAGTTTTCGCAAGGCAACTCAAGAGAGCGCAGCTCACTATCCTCCGTTGAACTCAAGCATTCAAACTAACACCGTAACCATTCCTCACCGCTTAGCGATCTTCACAGGCGGGAGATTTATTGAATATGCTAAAAATGCGATAAAAATGCAATAGCAAACTAAAGCCAAATTCCCTGGGAATGTGAAGGCCTTCTACCACCTCAGAGAGCTTCGGCCGCCTCTCTCAGAGATTACAGTATATGGTCCTCCTACAAAAACCGCAAAAAGCAGTCATTGTATGGGCAGAAGAGGTCGCCGCAGACAAGCAGCCAGCTCCAAACCCCTGAAATTTCTTTGTAGTGAAGTTGTATGCTACTACTCCGCTGAGCCTTGCAAGCCTTTAAGCAGTGAAACTGGGCAATTCTGAAGACTGATTTTCTAGCTTCTAGGTCGTTTCTTAGCCTTAGCTAGGCGATGCATTTTGTTTTAACGCCATAGCGTTAAAGAGTTCGTTTCGCAGAAATTCCGGCGTTGGTGTCGGCGGCAGCGTCGTTGGTTGTGAGCGAAAAATCATCATCTTGTCCGTGACCGAAAAAATCGAGAAAGATGCAAATAAAATAAATAATAAAAATTTCCGGGTCCGAATGAGGATCGAACCCCGACCGTCTGCGTGGCAAGTAGGTGTTCTACCACACAGCCACACTTCTCTTTTTTTTTTCATCATGGTATTTAATAGAATGCGTATTAAAATAGTACACAGTATCGCATAGAGTTGCACTATCTTGGAGAGGTGCTTAGCCTCGCCACTTTTCTTGTGTAGCACATCATGAAGAACTCTCCCTGAACTATAGGACTTGAGCCTTCGCGTTTCTTTCCCAACAGTGCTCGTACGCTTATTTTCGCTATGGAACTGCACAGCCACGCCTGTTCTTGGGATTACATTGAAAATAACTTCCTCTGCTTGGAAATGCAGTGAAAGTAACTTTCATGCTTTACAAACACACGCGTCCTGTCTACAGGCGTCACAATACAACATGTAATATCACAGTAATATTGCGTGCTACAAGCGTACAATGCCATCGGGCGTCAGAAGATGTGAATATCATAACGACATTGTGGTTCAAAGCCGTCCACCCATTACAAAAAGGCACACACCTTACTGCTCGTATTCCTTAAGACCACGTAGTGGGTGCAGAGCAAGTTCGAAAACATTTCCCGCATTTCCTGCGCATAATTGCTCGTGGTTTAAAGCATGCTACCCATTACATAGTATGCACTAAGTGATTTAAATGCGCACTAGGGACAGGATATCGCTATCGCGTTCAACTCTTAAAGTCGAAGCTTAAGGGTCCCCCAATTTATTATGTTGCTTATAGGTCATTGCTAGGCTTTAGGTGGGTGGAGCTAGATGGTTTTTACGATTATTCTCAGCGCTGAGATGTATGAGTTGAACCACACAATGTCACTGACACGACACGGGAAGGTTGTCGTTGACGTCGGCCTTCCATCGCCTCGGGGTCCCCTTGTAGCCGCCATTGCCTTTCCCGTTCCCTAGTCCTTTCTAGTACGTTCCGGTTGTTCGGCTCGCCCCCGTTGCTTCGCAGCCATCTGTTGGGCTAACTGTTGGCGTCTCCTTTTTAGTGGAAGTTGTGAGTAGGGGGATTTATCCAATTATACTGTAACATACCCGTTTATGATGATAGCGGTTTTTGGGATAGGCCGTTGGCTGTTGCCTTCTTCATATTTAGTGGACCAGTGGTAAGTAGTGGGATTTACCCAATTTATGTGGCACACTTTGCAGGAACAACCGCGCTAAAAGAAATCCAGCAGATCCCACGCGCTGTGGGGAAGTGATGCAATGTGGATCAGCCAGCCAAGAGTTGCGTATATAGCGTTTTCTTTGAGGCAAATGAAGTCATTCATGTCATGGCATCTAGTTCAATACAAATTGCATGCTTGCCATGCACGCATGCATGTACACTCTTGTATATACCATGCATGACCTCTCAGATATATTCGCCGCGTACTCATGTCATACCATGGCAATTTTCTATTTTCTACTAACCAACATACTATTCATTGCTGCAACACTATCGGCTTGAATGCAGGTTAGGCCCTCCCCCACATGCCAAACTCCCAAGAGTTGAAGGCACTGACTACCGGTGAAATAAAAGCAATACGTTCACTCACGGCATGCTTTTTGCATCATATTGTAAAGTGGTTGTGACGGGGATGAATGCGGCAACAAGACTGGAAAAACAGAACTTTCTACTTGGGCGAACTTATGCCCTGAAAATGAAAACTCAAACTAGAAGCGATACATGGTGTGCACTGATAGCGGCGAGAACAGTCGACGGCCGTTGAGTAATTTGCCAAGCGGCAAAGCGCGTCGGCCTTTAATGTATGCCATCGAAGATTCGAGTGTTATCGCTGGTGGCCACGTAAGTTCCAGAATAAACTCTAATGTTGGCGTTGTGCGCGTAATCTTATCAGAATGTTCTAACATAATCTGGAATGCTCCTAGTCATTCGTGCGCAAGGCAGTAGTTACATGTGTCATAGCCGTTAAGACAGAAAAAAGCAGCGCCCGTGGCAATATGAAACCAACGCTATACCGCTACATCTGTCCACGCCAAATTGTGGCAGACACTTTGATACAAGTGCTGCATTTCAATGCATCATTCCAGTGCTATACGCAGCAGCAACAGATGCAGACCCAAACATCCTTACTGAAGCCTGGGAGGCTGCGATTGCTAAGCCGGACCTGGCCGACTACCACCATTGCCCGAGCCCGGCGGGTGGTCCAGGTCAGATGGTTCTTGGAATAAGCCACTCCTCTCCCTCACTAACAAGCCATTTTCATTAACCGCTCTCTCTCTTGTTCAGCCGGTAAACTCAACACCGAGACAAGCAATGATGATCTGTACCTCCTTCCAGGCATGATTGCTTACCAGTGGATTGTCACCTTTCTCATTGTCCACTCTTTGGCCTTCAAAATCCAAGGCAAGTGAATAAAATTTTACAAGTAATCTATTTCTGAGATAACATGACGACTTATTCTATAGAAAGAAATCTGCTTCTTCCATGTCATATGCGAGATTATTAAAGGTTGTTGTTTTGAATCTACCAGCGGCAGGCTGTTTGGTTTGTTTGTTTTACCAGTTTCATTGTCCCTTTATCTCAGAATAATTGCGCCTTAATTCAAAAGAAAGCGCAAGCACCTTCGATGGGAACTGGTCTAGATATGCGTGATGTTACGTTCTGCTAGCTGTAGAGCTTGTGTTGTCTCTAGAATCTGATGTTGAGTAGAATGTACAGGAATATATATTTTGATAACTGACCTTCTCTGTATTCTTTCCTTCTTGTGTTTGTTTGGTATTAGCACTTGTAGGTTCTGAGTTCATGTTCACTTCAAAATGGCCGTCTGACTACACAAGAATGTTTCCGGATAAGTAGCCATATATTTCAAGGCAGCAAAGCAACAAATATCGCCTATTGAGCTCTAAGATCCCTTTAAGATGTCTAGCAGCTGATTAACGCGGCTGCAGCTAGCGAAAACGTCACAGGGAATCTGTTTCTTTTCTTAGGTTCATCTTGAACACAGTGTCGTAGGTCTGCAGTGGGAAGGTGCATGTAAGTGTATATTGGTCAGCTGCTTAAATGTGCAGTACAAGTGTTACGTGGCGGCAGAGAACGAAAGGAACGCTCCTCATTCACCAACATAGTGACGAGTATAGAGTTGGTGAACACTCACGCAGCTACCCACGCGGCAGTACCGCATAAATTATACTGGGTAACAGCTTCGCTGTTGCACAGCTGGTATACCGTACGCATAGGTTGAAGACTTGGGTTCCGCCCCCGTTATTGGCAAAAGTGTTTCGGCTTTTTTCTCCTTTGTTTCGTAAGTCATTCACCCCACTGAAGCCCTACAACGCGTTACATTTTATCCTTACATTTATTCATTGTTGTTTTTCGTAGGATTATTTTTCATCAAACATGGCCGCACAATTGATTCCCCTTCCACGATGGGAGGAAGCGGCGCAAGAAATAGAGGAAATATGAGCTCGCAGGTGTCATTGTAGAGGCTTATGTTTGTTATTAGTGGCTCAAAGTGCAGAAACGGGAACGCAGCATTTCGTTTATTGAACGTTCCCTGTACCTTTAGAGGCATTCGGGTGCGATTATGGCAAGTAGTTTCAGAGCACAGAGAGACGACGCAAATATTCTTTAAAAAGCCTTCGCCTGAAAGCAAATACGCTGGCACCTTTCAAACTATGTGACTTGTCGCGGTTTTTTTTTCCTTTGTCATCCTAGTAAAGCCACGCTGTGGGAGTCAGATGTCCTGCAATTTCGGAGAGAAACGACTGTGTACGATGCACAATGGCCATATGCATTTTCGACGTTGCAGTGAGTAATTTGTCACTTGTGGGATGGAACTTCGGAATCAATACACATTGTAGCTAGTTTTACAGTGAAGCTGCCTTAGTCGGCCTTGCGCTGGCGTTGGTGACGTTGGCGTTCACTAATCACTAGTCTTCACTAATCGCTAGTTTGGGCGACACGTGCTTGAGCGCGCCTTCAAATCAGCAAACAAGAAAATAATTAGACTTTTTAAATGCGATAGGAAAGGTGGCTTCAAGAAGATGGTTTCTTCAACGTGGCCTGGTAATTTTGTAAATATTTCTGTGTTGTACTTTAATGTTATGTTTTGATGCACATCTCTCACATGCTTCATCGATGTTAAAACTCTAATCTCGTACTTACGCGCCTGCGTGCACTGCTTCCTCTTTCCTATATTTTTTACTTGCACTGCTTCATAAATAAATCATTTCTTGGAAGTTAGCGCTGCGTCCCCGTCGTACCTCTGTATTCCTGTCCTTTCTGTGCGATTAGGTGTTAAGATGGAATACCAACATGCGCAAGCTCGCGTTCATTCAAGTTATACTACTTTGTCGGAAGGAAGGAAGGAAGGAAGGAAGGAAGGAAAGAAGTAAAGAAAGAAAGAAGGAAGGGAGGAAGGAAGGAAGGAAGGAAAGAAAGAAAGAAAGAAAGAAAGAAAGAAAGAAGGAAGGAAGGAAAGAAAGAAAGAAAGAAAGAAAGAAAGAAGGAAGGAAGGAAGGAAGGAAGGAAAGAAATAAAGAAAGAAAGAAAGAAGGAAGGAAGGAAGGAAAGAAAGAAAGAAAGAAAGAAGGAAGGAAGGAAAGAAAGAAAGAAGGAAGGAAGGAAGGAAGGAAAGAAAGAATAAAGGAAGGAAGGAAGGAAGGAAAGAAAGAAGGAAGGAAGGAAGCAAAGAAAGAAAGAAAGAAAGAAGGAAGGAAGGAAGGAAAGAAAGAATGAAGGAAGGAAGGAAGGAAGGAAGGAAGGAAGTAAGGAAGGAAGGAAGGGAAGGAAAGAAAGAAAGAAGGTAGGAAGGGAAGGAAGGAAGGAAAGAAAGAGAAGGAAGGAAGGAAGGAAAGAAGGAAAGAAAGAAGGAAGGAAGGAAGGAAGGAAAGAAAGAATGAAGGAAGGAAGGAAGGAAGTAAGGAAGGAAGGAAGGAAAGAAAGAGAAGGAAGGAAGGAAGGAAGGAAGGAAGGAAAGAAAGAAAGAAGGAAGGAAGGAAGGAAGGAAGGAAGGAAGGAAGGAAGGAAAGAAAGAAAGAAAGAAGAAAGGAAGGAAAGAAGGAAGGAAAGAAGGAAGGAAAGAAAGAAAGAAAGAAAGAAGGGAGGAAGGAACGAACGAAAGAAAGAAAGAAGGAAAGAAGGAAGAAAGAAAGAAAGAAGAAAGGAAGGAAGGAAGGAAAGAAAGAAGGAAGGAAGGAAAGAAAGAAAGAAGAAAGGAAGGAAAGAAGGAAGGAAGGAAAGAAGGAAGGAAGGAAAGAAAGAAAGAAAGGAAGGAAAGAAGGAAGGAAGGAAAGAAGGAAGGAAGGAAAGAAAGAAAGAAAGAAGGAAGGAAGGAACGAACGAAAGAAAGAAAGAAGGAAAGAAGGAAGGAAGGAAGGAAGGAAAGAAAGAAAGAAAGAAAGAAAGAAGAAAGGAAGGAAGGAAGGAAGGAAAGAAAGAAAGAAAGAAGGAAGGAAGGAAGGAAGGAAAGAAAGAAAGAAGGAAGGAAGGAAAGAAAGAATGAAGGAAGGAAGGAAGGAAGGAAGGAAGGAAGTAAGGAAGGAAGGAAGGAAGGAAAGAAAGAAAGAAGGTAGGAAGGAAGGAAGGAAGGAAAGAAAGAGAAGGAAGGAAGGAAGGAAAGAAGGAAAGAAAGAAGGAAGGAAGGAAGGAAGGAAAGAAAGAAGGAAGGAAGGAAAGAAGGAAGGAAGGAAAGACGGAAGGAAGGAAAGAAAGAAAGAAAGAAAGAAAGAAAGAAAGAAAGAAAGAAAGAAAGAAAGAAAGAAAGAAAGAAAGAAAGAAGGAAGGAAGGAAGGAAGGTTGGCGTTACGTTGGCGGTGGTTTCTTGGCCCGTTGCCAGCCAGTTGGCGCGCGTGACTGTGCAAGTTGTAGCGAGCGCGCAGAAAGAAACCACCGTAAACTTAACGGCCTACTGCTGCAACGCAGCCGGCGGGTCGTGGTCGCAGCTTATTTTGTTCGCTCAAACCACAGCTGAGAGCAGCACGGTCGCGGCGCGCGAGTGCGCTAGTCACGTGGTATTTTTTTTTTATTTCGCGGGCTTTCTTTGCAGCACGGAAAAAATGGTACGCGTAAAACTTTCTTTATCGCAAATAATGCAATGGGGGTTTCTGAAGACGCTCTCGTACTTTGCAACTCTAATTTCTTGCGTAAAGTCAATATTTATCAATTTAGTAAATTAATCATAATTAACAAATTAGTTAATTACAAAAGAAAAAAATTCCCTGAAGTGCGCAAGATGGCTGTAAGCAATATTCAACTGATTTCACTCGCCTGCCTCAAATATAGTATTTTTTTAACCCTTGGCTAAAGATAGCTGGGACACCCGGTATAGCCCCTGGGCTTTGTGCACACATAGTGTAAAGTTATTTATGGTTAGTTAAGAAGTGAAAATTGATTTTCAAGGATTACTGAGGCAAAGAGTGCTGCTTATCGATCTTAGTTAATAATGTACGAAGTCGGCTGTAATGCAGCTCTCTGGGCATTCTTTTGCAGCTTGTGTCTTATTTTAAGCAAGTAATTTCAGTGCCCGATTGATACATTACATTTGTTTCTTGTAAGAGTCGCGGAAATATATTGCATAATTTGTGACATATTTTCTGGGTGAAGTAATGCTTCTCTGCTTTTAAAATTCAGTTCGAAAGTGACA
>JALIZH010024256.1:0-24249 GCA_030522465.1 Rhipicephalus appendiculatus
CGTTGAGCCTGCCAGGATTTCACACTTTCCGGCGAAAATACTTGAGTGCCACGCAGAGGGCCCGGGTTAGACTCCCATCCGATCCTAGGAATTTTTTTGCTCAATTCTTTTTTTTTTATTATTATTATTTCGAGCAATAGTGGTTACAGATATCGGCGGCGGCGGACAATTACGGTGCCAAATTCGGCTGTTGTTGTGGTCCCGTAGCAACTATCATTGTAATAATGATAATGGTGATTCCTCTTTTTCGATGGCACCAACCCACAGTGCGGGACGGGCCATGAATCATGCGGTATCATAAAAACTAATATTAACAATGAAGCAAGAATGCAGAGGCATTTAATTATCAGCAAAAGAAGGTGAGCAACTGCATCATCTTCCAATTTCTATTTGGTTTCAATATTTATTTTGCCCTCAAAAGCCCTTGGCAACAATCATTCATGTTTGCAAGAATGCAAAAACATCACTTGCACATCACTTGCAGCGCCCGTCTTCTACATACATGCAAGTTGTTTTCCATAATTGTTCTGTTTTCTTCTTACTACTCTTGCGCTCTGACACTGCATTACAATTGTATATTCTCTTTAGATTTCCAAGCCTCCTTCAAAAGCAGATGTCGTCATTAACGCACTTATCGACTAACGTGAAATGCGTGCTATTTCCCGGCTGTCAGAAAAATGGAAACTCTCAAGTTTCTACTAAATGAAGAATGGCTACCTTGGAATGTGTAGACTATGAAGATAAAAGCTTTCAACAATTCGTCGTACGCTTTCCCGGCGTGTCTTGTTTACTTCTATAACGCATAATTTAGACTCCTCAGCAACGCTTTCTGTTAACCATTTTCTTCGTGCATCGAAGCTGAGTAATTACCATTTCTTCCTTTCTGTTCGTCTCTAGCATTATTCGCACGCATATTGAACCATCATCAAATTGTAGTCTCTTCTGGTTGTCGTTGAAATTACATGTACATGTACAAGAAGCAAGATACCTCTGCTATAGAACAAAAGGAACAGTGTTCTCGCCAGCGTGCACGTTCGCGCACAAAAAAAAAAAAAAGAACACGTACATAACGAAGACACTACTTAGTCTGGCCGCCATCTTTGTGTTGCCAGAGTCAACATAATGCATCAGGGTCGGTAAACAGCGGAGTCCCGTTTCCACTGCGTTGGACATGTAGGCGGTCTTGGGGTACGCTAGCTCGCTCTTGCGTCACCGACCCTGAACACACTCTTCCACCACCATTATGCCGTTCTAAGCACCTATATAGTTGCTGGCATCTTTTGAAGAGTTCTGGTAAAAGAGAGGCTCATATTTCCAGGTTCGTACACAATGACATCAAAAAGGTTTCCCATTACACCCGCGACCCTACGTTATGCATCTGTCTTTCAACCCAGACTGCCATTGTTGACATTCTTCCGCTGTTCCTATTGTCTGTACCGGTATGTTTCATCAGCGGAGTGCAAGCATGGATGGATGTTGATGCCGACAGAGCATCGCATTACAGGGCATAATCTTGATTTATATTATGATTGCAGAAGCTCTGTAAACTGAACTCGCTCATACATACGAGCAGCCATAAATATGAGCGCACATCAAAATTTTACCTTTACAACTGGGCTTATTAAACTTCTCCTTTCTGCAACATGCAATACGAGAACGAAACTTGTTTAGAATAAACTGTAAAAAAGTATTAACTCTTTGTCTGAATTCCTAACAAAACTATATTCTCAAATTAGTCCCCTGTAGTCAGTGCTCCTAGTTACTGTTGCTATGTATAATTATAAACTTACCCTCTTTCTTGCCCCTGTTGTCCCACCCTAGTGCAGGGTAACAAAGGGGGATGCTAATATCTGGCTAACCTTTAATCTTCCTCTTCATCTCTCTCTCTCTCTTTCTTTTTTCTCTCTCACTGTACAGTAAGAGCTCGTTAATTCGGATGTCACGGGACCAAAAAAATTGTCTGAATTAACTGAATTCCGAATTCTCCAAAGTACCCAGAAAATACAAAACAAATGTCTATGACATCAACATAGTTAAATTTTTCTGGGGAATACTTAAATTGTGCGCAAGAAGGGTTTGAGAAACCTTGACGAGAAGTGAAGTTCTGCAAAACTGACGCAAAACGTTGACACAGTGATACATTTGGGAAAATTCCGAAAACGGCACATGTCATGGAAACTGGCAGTCACAAAACTGTATGTTGGGAGTAGAGCTGTGCACGGGCCGAATTTTTGAGCCCGAGCCCGGCCCGGGCCCGCTGGCTGCGTCGAAGGCCCGCCCGAGCCCGATGCTAGAGCGTTGCCAGCCCGCCCGGCCCGGCCCGACTTACAAAAACAATTGCCCGGGCCCGGCCCGGTCCGGCCTGACATTATGAAGGTTTGTTGAGAAGACAAGGCGTCGTTTTCTGATAATGTGGCATTTTATTCAACGTATCAAAGTGAAACATGAGCCAACGACATGTGACAGTCACTAGACGCAACGATTACAAGTTGTCGTGTAAAAGTAAGCTCTCCAATGATTCGGGCTTGAGTGAAGTGCGGCGCTCCTGCGCATATCCCGCACAACTAAAGATCCGTTTGCTGCTCGCGCTGGTAGCCGAAATTGCCGATATCTTTTTCGCAAGCATATTCAGCTTGGAATATTCAGACTGTTTGTTCTTTTAGAAGTTTAGTACCTCAGATGTGGAGAGAGGATTATTCCGTGCATAGATAATGACAAAGCTCATCGTGTGTTACTTCACTTTCTCTCCTTGCGTTTAAAGTGGCTACAGGAAAGGACAACCGAGAAAGCGGGTGCGGGGTGGTCGCGGAGATGGCGCTACGCGGTGAAAAACAGTTCGCAGCACAACGTCTATATTTTGGGTTTGATTCGGGCTTTGCATCGGGCACGGCCCGCCCAACAAAAAAACTATGTAGCCCGAGCCCGGCCCGGGCCCGAAATGAGAAGACGTCGGCCCGCCCGAACCCGGCCCGCGGGCCGGGCCGGGCTCGGGCTTTCGGGCTACCCGAAGCCCGTGCACACCTCTAGTTGGGAGTTTCCCAGTCATGCAGTCAAACTCGCGAAAGAATTCGCAAAGCGTGTAACAAAATGCATACTGCATCCGCTCAGCCACAACATTCGAAACATTACGAGAACTCTCAGTCGCTACACTTAAGAATTGGGATAATTAAGAAAGTGAAGGATCCTTTTTTTTTTTTTTTGCAATGAATGAACTGAAACCACAAATTTGGTGCCTATTTCAAGGTAAGGTGAAGTGTGAAATCAATGCGTAAGTCTTTCTTTTCTTTGGCAGTGCTTATTATCTGAAGCTATTGCATTCCCTGCCGGACTGATCGGCCCAGGTGTTCTGGTAGCAAAGTACAAGAGGAAGAAGAGGAACGCGATGAAGAAGATAATGAAGATAGAGCGGGCCGGTTCGTAATGACGATCTTCTATCAACGACAAACGGCTAACCTCGACCTTAACAGCTCTGCTGTGAATTTCTTTCTCTCTTTCAGCAAAGCAATAAATGTATCGCTCACACATCCCATGTCACAGGTATATAAAAAAAAAGCTTCTATTAGTTCCCAGGTAGCTGAATTTTTCCTTCAGGCAGGTAAGCCGATAAATCAGAGCGAGGATGCAGAGTTGGCACTGCACAGTATAATACGCACTACTTTTCTTTTTTTTTTTTTTTTTTTTTGCCGAGACCTCCTAGTCTGACTTGCACAATTTGTCCTCCTCCAGCATGATGAACCAACTTGCTCAACAGAAACGCCGTCACCTAGCTTCCTCTTTGCCCCAGCACACTCCCCATCTGCCTACTTCTTTAACACTTTCCTTCGATCCCTTCGCCCAGCGATGCCCGCTCCGGATGGCTTTGAACCAACTGGACTCTAGACCGTTTTCTTTACAGAAGATTCTAGGACCTTGGACGTGCGCTTCGATAGCGCAGAAAGCAACAAAAGCGCTAATGAAGTACTTGAACTCAACAAATCTGAGCGACCGCCTGTAGACTGGATGTGCTCCCCCCAAGTGTGCTCGTGCTTCTGTGTATCTATCTTTCCTTCTCTTCTTCTGTCTCTCTTTTCGCCCCCCTTTATCCTATCCCCCAGTGCAGGGTAGCAAACCGGACGTGCGTCTGGTTAACCTCCTTGCCTTTCCTTGCATCTCTCTCTCTCTCCTTCGATCGAGCCTGCTGAAATCATGAACAGGGCAGCACAAGACAAGCATTGAGTCAACCTCAGGTTCTCGGCACGAGTGAAAAGGGCAACTGGACGGTCCGCTGCCTTAGCGATTGCAGAGCGCTTGGCTACTCTCAGACAAAGGCCCAAAAATGCGCTGTACTGCCATTTTCACGTGAGCCAATTAGGAGGTCGCCACGAGGCGAGAGGCCAAGTGGGGAAGCTTGAAGCGAGGGTAAATATTTATTCGCCACGCCTCTTCTTCCCTGACAATCCCAAGGCTCCTCCATTATCACACTCTTCCAATCACTCGCCGCACCAGTGTTTTTTTTTTTCTTTTCTTTACAATTTGCGCAAACATGCTTAGGTTCACGCTTTCGAGCCGCGTCCATCGAGGAGCTCGCTCGAACCAGGGTTGTTTACTTCGCTGCCGTCTTCAGCTAAGAGTCATCAGCAAAACGGACGCGTACACGATGTTCACGCATCGACAAAAGTTTGTTCTCACCGACTCAGCATGAGGGGCCTCGGTAATCAGGCTGCATTTAGCCGGGGCGAGATATACCTAAAAGGAAACAAAGTGCAGCTCGAATTGTCCCTAGGGTAACCGCGTCCGGCCCGTTAGTAACAAGATTAGAGTTGTAACGATGTAGCCACTATGTCCGAGCTGCAGAGTTGAATAGCTGCTCGTTTTGCATAACACACGCCATCGGCGTAGTTCAGCGAGCCCGGAAGCCAATTTAGCCTCGGTGCTTTCGGAGTGTCAACGCCGCCAAATTGTGGTCGTCCGGCATATTAAATTAGCGGCCGCATAAAGTTATCCCCAAAATGTCTTTGTTTTCTACACTGCGTGGTACTCCACCGCTCCCAGCTTCGGCTGACTGCAGCATGCACATATGGTCTCTTCAGAGCTAACTTGCATATCATTTTGTCTCGTTCGCATTCTGCCTAGCCTTCACAAAAGCGCGGCTCGTTTAACCGCAGCAGTTATAGATCCGAGGCAGTCTAGTGCCAACTTCTGATCAGGTGCATAGTCATGAATTACGCAGAATATGTAGGAATATATACAGGACCTAACGCACACCGACCGATGGTGTAGATAGCGAAATCACACCATCGTCAGTGTCGCCTGCTTTTTCTTGTCTACATTGGCGTTGCTCCTTCTTGGTCGATAGGAACCGCTAAACCCAATTACCCACTTTGGTAGCCGGGCATGAGAATGCACGTCCCGTCGTCCCGTTTCTATTCATGTTCCCTTGTTTTTGAAGGCAAAGACTAGATATGGCGAGAAATCGTAGAAGCCTTTCATATTGTAAAGGAGAAAGATAAGTGCGTCAGCGTTCCAGTGATACGTCCGTGCGCTTCGCGTGCCGAGGAACGTGCCTGCCTAGCGGATAGGTAAAGACATCAATTTTACGTGTCGTAGGATGAGATGAGGATGCGCATGTGTTGAACGCTTTGTGCGGTCAATGTACTACATTCCAATAAAGCATAGCTGAAAGCCACCCTACGTCCGCGTCTAACACCTTCTCGTGTACGCCTGCCTGTGCTGAGCAATACATGCAAAACAAACATTAAGGTTCTGCAAGCAGTAAAAGCGCAAGCACTCAGTGTGCCTCGGTTTGCCCAGATGTACGTCAACAGAGGCAACTGTTGCGATTGCTCGTGACCATCCAATGCAAACTCACATTACGGTGGAAGTCCTGAGAACACACGTCAGACATTTTGCACGTGCTCCTTGTCATCACCTTGCCACACTGCCCTCAGACAGGCGCCAAGCATCGTTCTCTAAAACTACTGTCAAGTACAACGACAAACTTCCCTCGGGCTTCACCACTGCATCTAAACCATCGATGCCACCTTGGTGTCTTATTCTACCCACAGTGCATCTCAGTGTGCCAGGAATCCGGAAAAAATCTGAGCTGTCGTCGCCTGTGCTGAAGCAACTGTCTCTGCTTCTTTTGCACGAGAGGTATGCGGGAACTGTACATATATATACTGATGGATCCACAGAACTCCAGTTTTCGTCCGGTGCAGTGGTTGTCCCAGCAAGAGCTATTACCATCAGCTTTAGGACTGAACACCGTACGACGTCGACAGCTGCGGAATTAGCTGCTCTGCGCTCTGCACTTCGTTTAGTCAATCGGGAACCACCTCAACAATGGTCGATTTTCAGCGACTCCAAGGCAGCCCTACAATCTCTGCTCTCAGCACTGCGTCGCGGGCCATACGAACAGCTCGTGTTTGAAATACGATATCTTCAATATACGAACAGCGCATAAGGACAAAGACGGAAGAAGGAAACAACACACAGCGCTGACAGCGCTGTGTGTTGTTTCCTTCTTCCGTCTTTTTGTCCTTATGCGCTGTTCGTATATTTAATTATGTCCTACCAACTTGCCCAAGTTTCCACGATATCTTCTCCATACATCACATGAGAAAGGGCACCACGTGACGTTTCAGTGGCTTCCAAGTCACTGTGGCGTTATAGGGAATGAACACGCCGATAATGCTGCTCGGACAGCTCTTGAAGGCACACAGGAAGATAACATACCACTTTCAAGGTCTGACGCTGCCAGCATTCTTCGAGGGCTTGCACAGGAGATCACGCTCTCTCTATGGTGCCCACCAAGCAGCCAGAACAACCAGACCAATCGTCAACACCGCCTGTGCTCTTTGATGCACCTCTATATGCCAACTGGACTCCGCCGAAGAGAGGCCACATTGCTTTATCGTTTATGGTTAGGTGTGGCATTTACGAAGTCTTATTCTTTCCGCATTGGAGTGGCCGACAACGCTCTCTGCGATGCCTGTCGTTGCGAGGAGACGCTGCGCCACATCCTGTGTGACTGTCCGGTCTATAATGTTCAGAGACAATCACTG
This sequence comes from Rhipicephalus appendiculatus, assembly GCA_030522465.1. Taxonomy (NCBI): domain Eukaryota; kingdom Metazoa; phylum Arthropoda; class Arachnida; order Ixodida; family Ixodidae; genus Rhipicephalus; species Rhipicephalus appendiculatus. The sequence continues at coordinate 7,044 of JALIZH010024256.1, forward strand.
GCGTCCGTTCTAGCGCACCTGGACAATGGACAAATATCTGTTCAATCTATTCTTGCATGTCGTCGACAGAGGACATCGCAGCTGAAGGCGACCAAGGAACTACTGCGGTTTCTGAGAAAAATGGACTTGGACAAACGACTGTGACAGTGATGTCGTGTACCACGCCAGAGTGATGGATTGTGACCGACTGCGTGTTTGTGTGTGTGTGTATGTGTGTTGTGTTATGCGCTATCTTTCTTTCTCCTTCCACTCTTTCCTCTCCCTCTTTCAATTCCCACATCCCTTTCCCACGTGTAGGGTAGCAAACCGGTCATCCTGGACTGGTTAACCTCCCTGCCTTTCCTCTCTACCATTTCTTCTCGTGTACGTGTCCGTGTATATTCGCCTTTACATCACGCACAAACTGACACACTATTAGTAGGTAGCACGCGTCGTTTAGCCGTCAGTTCCTAAAAAGATAGCGTTATGCGTGACGCCATCCGACAGAGAACTAATATTCCACAATCGCCTTCATGGCCATGAGTGGTGATCACAAACACTTCCAGGGTTACAAATACAGAAAAAAAAATCACGCCATATCCACAAAGTGAATGATGTTGGAGGAGCTTGCTCGGAGATGATCGGGTAACCCGCGAATCCTCCGTACACATCTCCTACCATCATATATAGACGTGACAACGTTGTTATATACACATTACATGCGGCGCTCGGGCGGCGAGTCCCAGCTGCTGCTTGTTGCGAGCCCGCCGCGCTGCTGTGCGGTGTTCATGCAGCCGAGCGCTAACGAAGTTTTCACTGCCTGAGCTCCCGGCGAAGAGAAAGGAAGCGCACGTGCTGAGAGTGGTGTGCGTCGCCTTGAGCGGCGCCGCCATCTAGTGAGCATTCCTGAAATCACCGGAAAGCCGGCGCCTTGAGCGGAGAAGTGTACACGCCACCGCCATCGCCGCCAGCCGCCGCCGCCGGACAAGGCGCGAGCTTAAGAAGCTTGCCGAACAAGCTCCTAAAACTCACAGAGCTCCTTATGCATTCGCCTAAGACGACTCGAAGGTGAAAGCCACCTTCTACTTCGTTTTATCCTGAGTCTATATATTAGCCCTTCCCCGCCCTTTGCGAAAGCTTTCTGCACCTAACGTGCTTTTGCACCTGCCTCCAAGATTGGAGGCATTGCTTCTGCAGCACGCCTGGTTTTACCCTGCCTCCGTGATCGGCCCACGTTTGAACAAGCGCCGATGTTATGTGATGACGTCATAGTAACGTCATGATCACGTGACAACCCTTGGTTATCTGTGACGTCATTGTGAAGTCATCACGTGATGATTTTTGCATCACTCGTGTTGATGCCGTTGACGCGGGACACTGATGGTCAATTTTCGCGTTTGATGACGCAGCTAAGGCTATCGCCTTCGTAACCAATCAGGTGGAAGGGGAAACGACCGTCGCCATAGAACACTGACAAGCGCATTGCTCGAGCTATGCCAAGATTTTACGTTCAGTCCTCATCGGCGGCAAGCTTGTTCTTTCATCCACATTTATTCATTTTCCTCTTTTGTGATATAACACCACATTTTGATTAAATATAATCTCACAATAATTTTTGGGGGCTTTGCGTATCAAAATTACGATACGATTATGAGGGACGCCGTAGTGAAAGTCTCCGGAATTTTTTACCATCTTGCGTTCTTTACCGTGCACCGAAATATAAGTACACGTGCCCTAGATTTTTGCCTCCATCGAAATGCGGTGGCCACGGCTGGGATTCGAACCCGTTACCTTCGGGTCAGCAGGTCGAGCGCCATAACCACTAGAGCACCGGGGCGGGTATATTTCAATTAACAGCTAGAATTATCTGTTCGCTTCATTTGGTTTTGCGTCCCACAAAAAGACGGGCCCCTCAATCCATTCTCCATTCCTTCGATCATTACCGGTTGACGTGTTATGTGTGTGCGGGCGTCGAATTGCATCCCGGCAGCTGTAAAATGAAGCCTTTGGGCGCAAAAAAAAAAAATGCGTCTTACTGCAAGTCACTCAGACGGCGCCGAAATTTGATGAAAGCCTCGAATATTCCTTGGCTTCGTACCATTTATCCGGCAATCGGAACCACTGCTGCCATCTGCCGTCGCTTTTCAAAAACACGCTGTTTTGCCCGTCCGGCGAGAAGAGAAAATGTGTTCTCAGCGCGACCACAGTGAAAGGCTTCGGGTGCGCTTTGTACCTGAATTTCTGTGAAATGTGCTCTTTCTACACTGTGACATTATATTTAGTCGGGATCATCGGTTGATTTTGTTGAAGTTAAAAAACTTTGCCCGATCCAATGAGTTAAATGAATCTTTAGAAATTTAATTACAAACTACATCAATTGGATGTCCCTGTAATTATTTTTCTCTCAACCCGTTTATCCTTGTGATTTGCTACAGGGTGAGTTCGCACCACAGCGGGCACCGAAACAGCTTACAATTTATTAAAAACATCGTGATCATCAGCCAACCGCCTAATGGCACGTTACAACGCCTACAAATCCAACAGCCACAAAAGCTACACACCCAGAAAATCGCCATTAATGCGTTCTCTCGCAAGCACTCCTAGTTAACGAGGCCAACCTACCGAAACATATTAAAACGCCCAAATCCATGCCCGCTTTTCTCTTGCTCCGCAGAACACCAACTACACTATACCCAACTATACCGAACAGCCAACCCGTCGCTGATTGACGGCGTCTAGCAAACGTGCACGTCGAGCAGCGATGCCGCAGGCGTGAAAACTCGACAAACAAGCGCGACGCGAGCGTGGTATACCTTCTCTTACGTAGGTTCCGCGTGAGACTTGCGGTGTCATGGGCGACGAGATGGCGCCACCGGTTGGCGTACCCCTCCGCCTCTCCCGAAGTAATTCCCGCAAAATGGCTTCTCGCACGCAAACAGAGTGGAGTGCCTCGACAGCTGCGAGTGGGCGTCGTCGCGTGACGTGGTTCTGTACGCGATGCGGAAAAAAGAAATAAACGACCAGAGCAGCGTGCTAGAAAGCCTCAACGCCGTGTTTCACGATTACGTGCGTACTATGTGCGGGAAGACCAGCCAGCACGACCTGGTGCATCGTGCCTTTCGTATACGCAAACGGAGAAGGAACCCAATAGCGGGAACGCGGCTACGCCGTCGTAATGATTTCGCTCCAAACTGGGAATATCCACGGGTATTTCAAGCACCTGATGCTCTTGCGTAACGCGCATTCACTGTACCACCACTGTAATTTCTGACCGCGGCTGACAATCTCCTCATCAACGACCACTCCTCGACCAAGTGAACTGGAGGTAAAATAGGTTTCTCCATAAACATGCTGGTTATTTAGAACAGACTGAGTAATCCAATACTGTAAAAGCCTAGCCAATACAGATTTTTTTTCTTATCTGTCAGCTTCTGAACGGAATGTAATCAGGAAACCATGAGTAGACCAAGTGAAGCCAGTGATTGTACTGTTTTTTTCTCTCTTGGTGGCATGTTTCGAGATACGATCAGCGTTTCTTGCGCAAACTTTACAAAAAAAAGAACTGAAGACAGCGGTGAAAGACGTACACGCATATGTGTTTTGTACGTCTTTCACCACTGCCTCAGCTCTTTTTTTTTTTTTTTGTAAAGTTTGCGCAAGAAACGCTGATCACGTCTGACGAACTAGCCCATTGTCAAGTTTTTCTTTTGAGGTACGGGTGGAGAAAAAATGTAAACCAGTTGCACGCCATGGCGAAGATGTTCAGCAGCGAGTTGATAACGTTTTCGTGCGATGCAACGTTTGTGCCCCTTTTTTCGTCCATCAGATGCTTTCAACGTTCCTCGGCTTAACGCTTTCAAAACACCAGGGCACAACTGTATTGTATCCTTCATTATTACTCACGAACGAGAACCGAGATAAGATAAGCAAGATACGCGCACATAAACGGCACCGCCATAGATAGACGACGTTTTGATACAGACTCTCAACAAAACTTTTTTATCTGGCAACCAGTAGTGAAAAGAAAAAAAATATGTCTTTAACGTAGTGCTGAACGTAAAAGCAACCATCTACTAACCAAAAACATCATAATCAGTTGCTTTATTGCGACAAGCAGTCCAAAAGTAATGTAATTAATAGGCGCACGAGATTTGATTAAAATTTCGTGAGTTGCCCTGTAGAACGGCGGTCTATTTGCATTTTTTCCAGTGGCATAAGTCTTTAAGCTGAATGGTAACCAGTGCATCGTCGTGTAACATATACTCCAGTTGTATTAGCGTCTTGGACTGGGCTGGTTGGTACATACGTTAATGCAACCGTCTTGTATCTTTGCCACGTTTGTACATACGTACAAACGTGGCAAGATACAAGACGAAGACGAGAGGAGAGGAAAGAAACATGGCGGTGGTTCAGGTATTAGCATTACTGCAGGTATTTCCTTTATACAGCGCATAGCCTATGAGAAGCCTTTGTAGAAAACATGCTTACACTGGCAAAAAAAAAAAAGTCAAGCAACATACTTAACGATGCACCGGCATTAGTATAGGGGCTCTCATCACACGCGAATGTAATCCTACATACTTTTATAATATACCCACATGCCAGAAGGTTGTAGCGTGTGCCCAAATTCCTACTGTAAATTTGTACCGCATCTAAAGGAATATATCTACTACTTAATACCCAATGAACACTAATTTCTAATTTGTATTGAAAAGAAATATAGTGACGACCAGAGACTCTATTGAGCCTACGACACACGCAGACAAAGTGCTTCACCTTGGGACCATCGCCGAGGCACCATCAACGACAGAAGAGCGGTCGGGCGACGAGGAAGCGAGATTAGCGGAGCCCCACAAGGACACGGACATAAAAAAAAACAACGAAAAAGCAAAAGAGATAAAGTAATAACGTTCACTCGCTTGCCGGACCTACAGCTGGCTCGGTCCATTTCGCGGGGATCAGCGAGCATAGCTCCGAGGCTCAGAGGACGGTTTGGGATGAGTTGGGAAAAGAGGAGAGGGCACGCAGTGTCGGTACGTGGAGGAGGGCGCGCTGGATACAATACAGCTCCTGTGCACGCTGCACCGTCCGTATACACACGGGGAAGAGTCCAATCGAGGAGCGAACAAAGCACGAAGAAAAGACCGGATCCGGAACGGGAAAGCTAAGAGCACGGGGATGAGTAGAACAACAGAGCAGGGATAAACACGCAAGGACGGCTCCCGGAGGGAGACGGGCAGAGCGCATCCTTCGCCGTCGATGGACAGCGGCGCGTCAGAACCCTTGTACGCGGATCCGGGAGCATCGCGCGCAAGCCGAGCTCATCTTCCCGCTTGCGCAAGAACAATCGGCAACGCTCCAGTAAAGAGCCCCGTGGCATGCAGCCGAGCATATGCGGAGAAGGCCAATAAGCGTGCCCCACCTTTCCTTCTCTCCCCCCCTCCCCCCCGTCCGCCCAAGCTCTCTCCGTTCCAGGCCTCGAGTTATCGCTGCCCAAAGACGACCATGCGCTGGAATGTAGTACAGAGACGCTAGTAACACCGACTCAGCTATACACCGGGGTCGTGTGTACGTCCGTCGATCGCACGCCATGCCTGCTATCAAGCTGCGAGCCTGTCGCTCTCCGCGCACGTACCGCATACCCAGATCCCTATGTACATTGTGTTATCAGTGTCGGGACAGGGGACGACAATCACTCGCAGCCCCCATTCTTTTTCCCAGAAGCATTTCCTTTCTCCTGCCTCTGTTGTTTTATACAGCGTCTCCGGCTTGGGGTTGCCGTCTTTTCCCATCATCGTTGCCATCGCAGGGTGTCAGAGCACGAACTCGTAGTGCGGGAACGAGTAAGTTGCCAGCCGGTGTGGCTTTACTGACTCGATGAGCTCCCTGCTTAGAGAGCCTTGTTTTCTTTTCATTCTGGTGTGCGCCCGCACCATTTTTCCTTCATTTTTTTCGCGAACGTGACCGTCGCGTAACTCACTGCCTTGTTCGTCCGCTGTTGCGAAGACTGTCACCTTACTGCTGGATACTAGTAGGAGGCTATATGATTGGTGCTTCGCTTATACCAAGTTGATTGGAGGAAGAGGGAGCGGATTACGAATGGAAGTCGCCTGTGTAGGCATGGAGCCTCAGATTTTAATAATAGTAATAAGATTATTATTATTATTATTATTATTATTATTATTATTATTATTATTATTATTATTATTATTATTATTATTATTATTATTATTATTATTATTATTATTATTATTATTATTATTATTATTTCATCAATACTTTGATGAAGGGCCGCTGTGCGTAAAAGCTGTTCTCTGAAGCAGCTTGACAAGGGCCCCCAGCCTCTTTTGTACACCACAGTACTGGAAACAGCAGTATGAACGCAAATAGCATGCAACAAAGCAAACAAAGCAAAACTTCAAAAAAAATAATATTAATACAATATAGCGATTGCAGAAAACGATCAAAAACTCTAGTTTACGTAATTGGGTCGGCGTAGAGTGGAGAAAGTCTATGCCAGCTTTCACATATTTATTAAGTAGAGTACAACCTATGTAGGATAATTTTTTTGGAGTAGTTTGTTTTTTGGGGAGTTTTATTTTCCACATTTCTTTATTTCGTGTATTAAACAGTGTAATATTTGGCTGTAGTTGGGAGAGGTTATGCGAAAAATGTCGATTTTCCTTCGGTTCGTGCCTGATTGCCAATGCTAATTTAAAAGCGTAGAGGTCATGGACGGGTAATATTACAACCTGTTGAAACTATTCGCTGTGAGCGAAACGGGCTGGCATGGATGTGAGCATCACACGGTAATTTAAAAATGATTCTAACGTACTTATTTTGCATTATGTATAGTTTTTGTAAGTTCGTGTTGCTTGTAGAGCCCCATACCAAAACACAATAGGTGAGGTGCAAATATAAAAGTCATGGATAGAGTAAAAGCTCTACTTTATATGACAACACCGTTTTGCAAATGTATACCATACCGACCACGCGCGATAATTGTCCCAGCACACTGTGAATATGTTCGTTCCAAAGCATATTGCTTGAAAATGTGACTCCAAGAATTTTTATTTGGTTTACTCGCTCAATTTGAGTAACACCGTACGTACAATTTTTCTGCAGAGCTTTTTGCACACACGCGATAGCGACATTTGTTCTCCCAAATATCACAATTTAATTAACTAATTTTTTTCAATGCGTCATTTGCATTTCTATCTTGCATCCCTGTCTTCACGCTTCACGTTCTTCTACGATGGACCTCGCCCCCACAGTTTAAGTGTCTTTAACATAGGCGTCCAGGCAGAACAGAATAATTAATAATTTTGGGGGTTTTACGTCCCAAAACCTAGAAATGATTGTTGTGAGACGCCGTAGTGGTGGGCTCCCGGAAATTTTCAGCATCTGGGATTCTGTAACGTACACCTAAATCTAAGCACCCGGGCCTGTAGTATTTTGCCTCCATCAAAAATGCGACCAGCGCGACCTTCGAGTCACCAGTCAAGCACCATAACCACCACTGTGGGTCAGAACAGTGTATGTATATTCTTGTTTGGATTTGGTGAAATAATGTTGAAAAATACTTGAACTGTCAAAAACGGCTGAAAACCTTCACGAATTACGAACAAAACAAATCGCGACGCCACGAACATGACAGGCAACTGATGTTTTACCAGAGCCACAGAAAATCTCTTTTCTTTTTTTTTCTTTTTGTCAACTTTCAACGGCATGCAACTTTTCAAAATGGGGGCTTTGTGTACGCCTCTCACATAAGACTCTCTGAACAAGCGTTTGAAACTTCAACACTTGCGAGTGAAACCCATCCGTACGCTCTAAATGAGGTTCTGGGTAAAGTGCTAGCTGTATCTTGGAACCTAAAGGAAAAAGGTCCTGTGTCCTGGATATATCTAGCGCTCTACGCAGGACATCATTAAGAGTGTATACGTAGGTAAAACATATGTCCCGCGTGAAGTTGAAGCATCAGTCAAAAAGTCACCGGCAGCCCTCCAAAACTGGCAAGGCACGTCAGAGAGGCAGCGGCTCAGCGATTCTACGAGGATTTCCAGCTCGTCCCGCACCAAACCCGAGTGGGCACGGACTTCCAACCAGAGCGAGCATCCTCTTCGCGCACGTGTGCATCCGACGCCGTGCCGTCGGCAAAGCGTTTCCATGGCGCCTCTCGAAACACGAAGAAAGGTCGTCCTCCTTCTTTATACACTTCCTCGCGACGTTCCGTCCTTGCGCTTCACGATATAGTCTGGTTCCCTGTGACACTGTTGTTTGGTGTGCATGCTAACGAGAATTTTTCCCAAACGCACGAATGGTGGGCTTGTGCGCTGGATGCACGGGAAACGTGGAAGTTAAATGGTGAAGTACACTTCGCTCAGAAAGCAGGACTGAGGCGGGAGAATGACTAAATTTGGCTTACGGCCTCAACTTGTGAATAGTCTTTCCCGATTTAGGAACTGTTTGCGGGAACTTTTTTAGTAGACGAATGTAGTGCGTGTAGGCTCGAACACAAGAGACACGGCTATACGTAAACACAAATGACACAACACAAATGACGGCTATACGTAAAGTGAAATGTCGAACTGTTGCAAAGAAGAAAAATGTCCAGGCCTCGGCCCTCTAGTGGTCGTCTCCTTAACTTAGGATATACCAACACTGGCACAGGAGGATATGATTGCATCACGAACACGTTTAACAGGTCATGACAGGAACGTGAAACGCAGGTCGCGTACGTCATGAAACAGTTTCCCTTAGTCACGTGTGGCGCACACACGCATACCATGGCCCGTGAAATGCGGCTACGTGTCACACGTTGTTGAAATTCTGTATCAAACCAGGAACGCGGGAAATAGACTTTGAGTACCATAACGCGATAGCATTAAGGAGCTGCGTCTCAGAAAATCTATTGCGCAAGACACGCGCTAAAGGCGTCTACTTCCCTCTTCTGTATCAAATGGTGCATTTTCAAAACCCCGATCATGAACTAACCAGCCTAGCAACACGTTCCATTAACATTCTCACTTTGCCTGACTCCTTTTAGAACAATGTACAGCGTAGACGCTGCCGACTTGGCTTGATAAAGTCTAATACATCGATCTAATGAAGTTCATTTTTTTACTCTTACTGTGGCATGAAGCATGTCTTTTATCGGCGCTTTTTGGTTGTACCACACTTATGGACTTCTCTCTCTCTCCCTCTCTTTTTCTCTCTCTCTCTCTCTCTCTCTCTCTATATATATATATATATATATATATATATATATATATATATATATATATATATATATATATATATATATCATCAGCCTGTCTACGCCCACTGCAGAGCAAAGGCCTCTCCCACGTTTCGCCAATCAACCCGGTCCTGTGCTTTCTGCTGCCACGTTATACCTGCAAACTTCTTAATCTCATCTACCCACCTAATTTTCTGTCTCCCCCTCACGCGTTTGCCATCTCTTGGAATCCGCTCAGTTACCCTTAATGACCAGCGGTTATCCTGCCGACGTGCTACGTGCCCGGCCCAAATCCATTTCTTCTTCTTGATTTCAACTATGATATCCTTAACCCCCGTTTGTTCCCTGACCCACTCTGCTCTCTTCCTGTCTCTTAAGGTTACACCTATCATTTTCCTTTCCATCGCTCGCTGCGTCGTCCTCAGTTTATATATATATATATATATATATATATATATATATATATATATATATATATATATATATATATATATATATATATATATATATATATATATATATATATATATATATATATATATATATATATAAGATGATGGTTTTAACACGATAGCGTTAAAGAGCTCGTTTCGCAGAAATTCCGGCGTCAGTATCGGCGGCGGTGGCGTTGGTTGTGAGCGAAAAATCATCACCTTGTCCGTGACCGAAAAATCGAGAAAGATACAAATAAAATAAATAATAAAAATATCCGCGTCCGAGTGAGGATCGAACCCAGGCCGTCTGCGTGGCAAGCAGGTGTCCTACCACACAGCCACGCTCCTGCTTGGGATTGCATTAAAAATAACTTCCTCTGCTTGGACATGCAGTGAAAATAATAATAATAATATGTGGGGTTTAACGTCCCAAAACCACGATATGATTATGAGAGACGCCGTAGTGGAGGACTCCGTAAATTTTGACCATCTGGTGTTCTTTAACGTGCACTGACATCGCACAGTACACGGGCCTCTACCATTTCGCCTCCATCGAAATGCGACCGCCGCGGCCGGGATCGAACCCGCGACCTTCGGGTCAGCAGCCGAGCACCCTAGCCACTGATCCACCGAGGCGGACAATGTGAAAATAACTTTCATGCTATACAAACACACGCGTCCTGTATACAGGCGTCACAATACATGTAATATCGCAGTAATAGTGCGTGGTACAAGCGTACATTGCCATCGCGCGTCAGAAGATGCGAACATCCTAACGACATTGTGGTTGAAAGCCGTCCAACCATTACAAAAGGCACACACGTAACTGCGCGTATTCCCTTAAGACCACGTAGTGGGTACATAGCAAGTTCGAAAACATTTCCCGCATTTCCCGCGCATAATTTCAAGTGGTTTAAAGCATGCTACACATTACATAGTATGCACCAAGTGATTGAAGTACGCTCTAGGGACAGGATATCGCTATCGCGTTCAACTCTTAAAGGCGAAGCTTAAGGGTCCCCCCAGTTTTTTCGCTCACAACCAACGACAACGCCACCGACGCAGACGCCGACGCCGGAATTTCTGCGAAATGAGTTCTTTAACGCTATCGCGTTAAAATGTCATGAAACAGTAGTGTCAGGAAACAGCTATAGAACTAGCATATACACACGTCGTGATAAAAGAGAACGCATGATCAAGACAAAGCGTAAGACATTCCACTATAAATACACGCGAAGCGAGATTTAAAACATATTAATATAAAGTTGTCTATGGCAGACAAAAAATTTGGTGCCGACGTCCCACCATCGGGAAGCAGATTCCATTCATTTGTTCGAGGAAAGAACGGTAACTTAAAAACCTTCATGCGACTTATGAAGGGCCTTTTTTTTCGTGGAAATGTCACGTTTGGGTGACTGATAATGGGGTTGTTTTAAATGAATGTCCTTATCAATTCCCGTCTTACCGCTGTAGATGTTTAAACGGTTTAACTTGACTATTAATCTTGCGTGTGGAAAGTACCTTCTATCCAAGTTTTCCATCACATTCCTTAAGGCCTTCGACTCTGCAGATAACTCGAGTTTTCGCGCGAGTTTTCTGCAAACTGTCGGCGTCGTTACCGCCTTTGTACTACGTCTAACCCATGCAAGCTTCGAGCTCGGTTGCATTGAATGTTGGTGACCAAGTGAAGTGACCTCAGGAGAAGAACGACACACATTTCTCGGCGCGCGTAAGGAACAATGTCTGTTGACCACAGCATCGCGCCACCTCCGCGTCATCCGTCTCGACGTCTGCATGGCTTTGTAAAGGCCTATTAGTGGTCCCCGCCTCCCAGTGGCCCTCGTACCACTGAGAAACGTCATGCAGTATTGCAAAAATGGCCGATCCAGAGCCCATGCCGGAGGAACAATGGCGTCCCGTAGCATCTCATTAATCTCCTAGTCTCCCTCCGTATCCACTTCTCGCTCTAGCCTTTTCTTCCAGTGGCTGCCACCACCAGATGGCGCAATGACAACGTGGAACTTGCGAAACGCTGCCTCATCCACATCGTTCGAGATGAAGAAAGCCTCGAACTAAAGTCCCTAGATTTTGTCCTTTCACTTAAGTACCGACAACTGCCTCCTCTCCCGGCCCTCTCCCACACGCAGCTGGCGTTTGCCGCCATTTTCTTCCTAACTTGGAAGATTTACAAAGCCACGCACGTCTAAGTGCATTAGCCACGCATCTTTCAGCGGACAATATGCTAACGCGAAGCGCCTTTCTCCTCCCGTCGTTCCCCCGTCGTTAGTGAGCGGGGCACGCGTTTCACCAGGTGCTGGAAAAAGAGTTAGGAAAAACATGGCTACCGAAAACGAGCGTTAGCCAATGAGATTCGTCAGTGGCGCTTCAATGCTTGTCGCTACTTAAGAAAGAAGAGGGGAAAATCTAGGGACTTTACCTCGAACCGTACGGGAAGATTGTTCTATACAACTGCTTGTCCATCCTGCTGACGTCCCAGCTTCTGGGGACTGTTGCCAACTCCTATATAAGCTTACGTACTTTGACACACTACCACGATTCTTGCCTCCTCATAGTCTAACCATTAAAGCGTGTCGAGCTCAAAAAAATGTGCGCCGCTGCAAAAAGCTGGGTCGCCAACTAGTATAAAGAATTTTCTTAGTAGTAAGGCGTCTTCTCTAAACGCTGGCTTGAGCGCCTCGCCGCGTCTTCAAAAATGTTTCATCTTTTCTTGTGTATTTATTGTAGTGAAAATATGTCCTTCAGTATAACTGTATAGATTCAGTGAAATTCTTTGAATGTTTACCAGTGGCATACATTGCATAATACGCCAACTTTATCCGCTTTTGATGGCTGATTAGGTACTTCATTCAAAAACTGAAAATTAGAAACTCAGAGGACACCTAAGCTTCGCCTTCAAAAGTAGAACGCGAAAGGCGTTATCGGGCCCCGTGCACATCGCCTTCTCAATTGCTAGCATGACTTCGGTTTTCGGTGGATGCACCAACCGTGCCGCAAGAAAACAAACGTCTGTGCGCGTAACATAGGCTGTTTAAAACTATCCTGGAATGCCTACTGTAAGTACAGCCGTTAAGGGCCCACTTATTCATAATTCTTCCGTTTGCGAAACAGCGAAGTGGCCACTACGCTTCTGTAAGGCAACCCGTGAGCCTACGCAGATGCTCACTTTCTTGGTGCTTCTGCTACTGATGATGAATAAATATTTCTGAGTCCTCTGTAATAGGTGGACATTTAAAACACCCACTCGTTGCTCAATTCACATGTTTTGTCACCTGACGCGATTCTACAATTTTTGCCACGCAATATTACACGCGTTAAGGCCCCTACGTGGAATACACATAGTATTTTTTTTTAAGAAGTTTCAATGAATGGCGTGATATTTCCAAGCATTAAAAAAAAAGCAATGGAGTGGTTCTGTGGTAGAACACCTGCTTGATACGCAGAAAGCCATTCACAGTCAAACCGAAGATATTTATTATTTATTTTATTTGCATCTTTCTTGGTTTTTCGCTTACGAACAACGCAAATTTTTCGCTCACAACCTGACGATGCCACCAGCAACGCTTACACAGGGATTTCTGCGAAACGAACCATTTAATGCTGTCGGATTAATATATTTAATGCTGAGTTCGAGCTTTGAACCTGAACCTCATTTTTTTTTTCTGGGGGGGGGGGGGGGTTCGAGAATTCTATCACAACGTTAATGCCATACATCAAAATGCACTTTGTGTAGTTACCACTCCGTAAGCAATATTTTTCAATACATCAAACCTTCATCACTGAAAAGTGTGTCAGTAGCTGAGGCAGACAACTCTACATTCCTCCGTATCCACATGGAAATTCCCAAGCTAAACTCCCTGTCCTTTCCCTCCCCCTTTTACCACTCAATCTCTTGAGGCTAAAGTTTGAACTCGTATATCTCTAGCCCGACAGCTCTTTATGCACTATTATTGCACGCACCGCATTTTACAATATTTCGTTCATTCAAAATGTAGATGTAGTCAACTCGAAGTAGGATCTACCTCAGACAAAAGTAAAAAATGTATCAGCTTTTACAAAAAGCACCAAAGGAATGGGAGAGAGAAACCCTCGGAGAAAGCAAGATTTTCTAATACAACACAACCAACAAACGCAAAGGCAAATTAAATACACCCAATGGGTGTATTATGTACGCAGTCAGTCAATCAATCAATCAATCAATCAATCAATCAATCAATCAATCAATCAATCAATCAATCAAGAAAGAAAGAGAGAAAGAAAGAAAGAGAGAGAAAGAAAGAAAGAAAGAAAGAAAGAAAGAAAGAAAGAAAGAAAGAAAGAAAGAAAGAAAGAAAGAAAGAAAGAAAGAAAGAAAGAAAGAAAGAAAGAAAGAAAGAAAGAAAGAAAGAAAGAAAGAAAGAAAGAAAGAAAGAAAGAAAGAAAGAAAGAAAGAAAGAAAGAAAGAAAGAAAGAAAGAAAGAAAGAAAGAAAGCTTGAGGTTAAAACTAATAACACTCGAACATCAGAAACGAGGCAGCAAACAGAAACCACACAGACCCTCTTCGCTCCGAAGTGTACTAAAAAGAAACCTACAGGAAGGGTTCCCGCAGATTGAAGGCCAAAAATCAGGAAGAGCGAAGAGAGGGCAGCCCGTGGCCGCAGAGTCTCGCTGGCCGGGGGCCCGCGTCCTTAACTGAGCCGAAGCTTGACGGGCTCGACACCGAGAACGTTAAATCCTGCCACACAGAGCTGCGCACGCCGGTTCGTCCGGGAGGTTTCGCTATTCCACGGGGACCTTGTTTATGGCCTCAGGGCCACTCTGTTTACTCTTCCTTGCTTGACCTGTTTTGTTTTTCTGCGTCCCACTCGGTACCACTAAGCCTATCTAGGAGCCTTCGTTTACGCCGCATGGACGTGTGTGTGTTGGGCGTCGGCAGAACTGTGTGCATTCAGAAAAGCGAGCTCCTCTTGGTCTAAAAAGCCGTCGCGATGCTCTGTGATGTAAGAATAGATGATGCTCATGTTTATTCGCCTCTTTTATTCAGCGAGTCGCACACTTACACAGTACCTTCCGTGTTTGTTTTCAGGACAAAGGGCAATGGGGAGAGCGAACGGAGACGCCGAGTTGGGGCTGACCTCCGGGCGAATTCGATTACTCTTAACCGAGCACGAAATCACAATGGTCGGCCAACAAGGGCGTTCAGTAGACATGGCAGATTAAAAGGGCATCCGTCTGGATTGCGCATCGCGCTGCCTGGGCACCGCTTCTGTTGCGCACAGAGCTGCCAGCGCCGGAGGTGCTCCAGGGCACTCACATTTTACCGGAATGCAAACAAGGAGCAACGCCAACAGTTGGAAACAAAGGATTGGACAAGGAAAAGTCAGGCCAATCTTCTTTGATCGTTGGTTGGGACAAATAAACGTGGCAACGCACATAATACACGGTGAAAAATGTGGAAAGCATAAACTTACTTGGGCAACGATGGAAAGGCCAGTTTAAACAGAGCTGGGCACAATAGAGTGTTAGCCAGCAACTGGGAGTGTTAGCCAGCAACGTTTTCGTAAAAAAAGCTAAAAGAATCTTATATGATGGGTTGAATCTACGTAACGCATGTAATACTGCCCACCAGAATCATAGAATCACACCAGGTGTCAAAACGTGAATTGCGCAGTGACTGATTGGTTTCAACCTGCCCACGATTGCAAAATGGGCAGCTTCGCAAATGCGAGTGGCCCCTTACAACGCGCCGTGGGTACTTCGTCAATTTACAAACGGAGTATTTATCACGTAGTGAGAATAGTACTTTCAGTAGGCATGCTAGAGTAGCTTGAAACAGCCACTGATAGACGCACAAATGTTCCTTTCCTTACTGCGTGCTTGAAGGTGATGCACACGGGGCCCTGTGACGCTATAGCTTCTTACTCTTGAAAGTGAAGCTCAAGCTCCTCCGCGTTCTTGCACAACTAATGGGGATATGATATTGAGACAACAAGCAAGTGCCATAGTCCAAATCGCGGCAGTCCAACGTATGAACTTAAGAGGCGGTCCCTGTAAAGCGTGCACCACCTTTGACAGCGCAACGTTGGGTGAAGCCATTAAATTATTTTAAGGACGCAGGGTAGGGTAAATTTTTTTACAGCGAAAGCTGTTATGAGATCACAACAAGAGTGCCATAGTTTTCCGCCTCCACCGCCGCCGCCACTGGTGTCCGTAACCACTATCGTACGAAATACAAAAAAGCTAAAAAAGAAAAAATATCCAGGATTAAACCGGATTCGAACCTGGGTCAGCTCCGTGCCAACCCAGCATTCTACCACTGAGCGATGCTGGTGCTCGAAACTCCTGCGCACAAAAAATAACACTATACAAGCATTATGTCGGGAAGGAACCGCATTAGAATACGCAATATAATGGTGCAAGAGTAAAATAACAACCAGGCGTCACAGAATCCAAATTGTGTAAGGCGTCACATAATATGAATAGCATTACGAGTGGGTCGTTGAATGCTTCCAAACCATTACAAAGGGCTCAGCCCTAATTCTTCATCGTCATCAGTCACCGAATCAATAATGGAGTAGTGGGTACCTTGTAAGCGTACTTGTATTAGTAGCCCCAAGAAAGTTTGCAACGGGTTCTAGAAAGGGCGGTCTTCCAGCTTTTGCTGTGACTGTGCTGCGCTTTCTGCGCAGGCAGTCACTCAAAATTTGGCATTTTGATTGTTTGGAAGGATAGGGCCTTCTTTATCACTATCCAGTGCCCCACACATTTATGCGCGCTTTGACTGAGCCAAAAAATACCAGGTTTTCAAGACCAACTGACGAGCAGCCACGCCCCCTTTTTTCTCAGACGGTACACAACCTGAGCTTTCTGTCGCAACTTTACTTTTAAAAACTTGAAACCAGTAGTTGCTTTGAGCTTATCAGGTTGTTAAAAATTTATTCCTGTTTGACCATCCATCCGGCTATTGTATCAAGCCGGCTATCCATCCGGCTATGCACTATTGTTTTTTGTTTGTTTCTTTGTTTCTTTCTTTCTTTCCTTTTTGAAAATGGATTCATTGTTCTCTCTTAGCTGCAACCGGCAGATAGATATGTTAGAGCCATGGGAGTGCGATGTATTACGCGCAGTGCAAAATAGGATGCACACAACATGAAAAGTAATTTCGAAAACAACGTAACGCATTAAATAGTCAATAGTATCGTACGAAGCCATGGTCGCTTTAGTTCAGCGGGTTTTAGGAGTCCTAAAGCTTCGCTTGGCATCCTTTTGCGTTGCTTTCACTTTGTCTTTCTTCCCAAGCGCAAGCTCCCTGCTTTCTGAGTTAACGGCCTGACTCGGAATTTCGTTCCAAATAGCCAGCGTTCATTATACTGTAATTCACGGTCGCCATGGGGATACAGTCACGACGTGCACGATTTTGTAGAGCTTTCTGTGGGCCCATCTTCCCTTCTGTGTTTTCCCCTTATTCCCTGCCAGCGATCGAATTCTACCCAACCTACTTCGCAATGAGGGCAATTTTCTGCGCCCGGTGCATGTTTCATGCGTGCAGCATAC